>ML355009.1:27459-54943 GCA_005239505.1 Nicotiana paniculata
TACTTGGATCAATCAACACTCTTTTTACGTTACTGTCATGAATAAGTAAAGATATTACCAGAGCATCGTTGTGAGGAATCATTAATCCGCCAATATCTGCATCATCGAAGGTTATATCGTCCGCTTCCAGATTTCACGAACCCGTTTTCCATGTGTAATTGTGAACTTTGTGGTCATTTTGCAGACCACTCTGTTTACTTCTTCACCTCCATGTATCACGTTGACGGTGTATTTTGGAGAAGGAGGCTTTGGGGGCTCCTGCCTGTTCCTCATATATGCATGTTTAACTTTATCACTAAACAATTCTGTTAAATATCCCTATTTCAATAAATTTTCTACTTCACCTTGTAAAAATCTGCAGTCCGCAGTCTTGTGCCCATGATCGTTATGGAATTCACACCAGTGATTTGGGTTCCTTGTATTTGGATTTGATCGCATATCTTTGGGCCACTTAACCTTCTCTCCCATGTTCCTCAATATTGAGACAAGTTTAGTAGTACTTATATTAAAGGTATGATCCCCAATTCGGGTATTACCTCTAGGTCGTTCATCTTGATCTTTTCTTGATCTAGATGAGGATGAGACTACGTCTCTTCCCGGTGGTCTATAGTCTGACCTAGTGTTTTCGAACCCGGGACGAATATCACGTCCCGAGGGTCCTAAGTAAGGATCGTACCTATTTTTACATGATCTTCTGTTTGATTCAGACGTCTGGATCTGGAATGATCATCATCTCTTGAACGAGCAATGACATCTTCTTCTATTCTGAGTTTAGTACTATACTTGTTATATACATCGTTCCATGTTGTAGCGGGGAATTCTCTTAGACTTTCCTTAATTCGTCTCGTGGCTTCTGAGCTTTTATCGTTTAGGTTGCTTGCAAATGCCATGGCTTCCCAATTATCAGGCACCCCAGGTAATTGCATTCTTTCTCGTTGAAACCTGTCTACAAACTCACGGAGTAGTTCCGTGTCTCCTTGTTTGATTTTGAATATGTCTTCCATTTTTTTCTCAACTTTTTGTGCACCAGAGTGTGCTTTTATAAATGAATCTGTAAGCGCAGCAAAAGAGTCAATAAAATTTTCAGGGAGAAGAGAATACCAGGTTAGGGCTCCTTTGGTAAGTGTTTCCCCAAATTTTTTGACAAGGACTGATTCAATCTCTTGTTTTGTTAAGTCGTTGCCTTTTACTCCAGTAGTGAAAGCAGTCACATGATCACGTGGGTCAGTTGTTCCATCATATTTGGGAACGTCAGGCATTTTAAAATTCTTGGGTATAGGCAAGGGTGTCGCGCTTGGCTTCCAAGGTTGTTGAGAATACCTATCAACATCAATGCCTCTGATGATAGGCGGTACTCCAGGAATTTGTTCGATGCGATCGTTCTGCTCCTTCATCTGTTTCTGCATGGTTAGCAGCAAATTTTGTAATTCAGAGTTATTAGATATACATGGTCTCGTTTCGAGAGATTCATTAGGAGTATCTCCCCTTCTTGAGTTTGCCAACCCAGATTGAGGATTTTCCATGGTGATGGTATTATTGGGGAGTGGTGCAGGTAACGCTGCTGGTAATCCCCTCGCAAATTCTTGCAAATCTTAGCTCACATACTCTGCAATCATTTTCTTCACTCGATCTTGTTCCACAGTTTGATCATTATTATCATTGTTGTTATTGGATCTTTCTGGGGATTGTTTCCTTGAACCACGTGGGGTTCTTGAAGGTGATGGAACTGGGGTTCCATTCCTTTGCTGGTTGTTGTCGTTGGAGTTCGACATAGTTCAGAGGATATCGCTTGAAAAGCAAATAAAGATTATCAGATTTCCAGTAATGGAACCAATTTGTTTAACTAAAGAATTAGATCCTTTGACTAAAGCTATTTCTAGGATGAACACGGGTTACTGATAATCAAGGAAATAGAGAAAAATGAATAATAGACAATATTGCAGAAATATAGAAAAGCAAAGTAGATTGTATTCGAGAATCAGATGCCTTTACAAGCTGTATTCCTCTCCCTTATATAGGAGATTCCTTGATATAACGTACAACTCTTGCTATGATTTCCCATTAATGACTAATTATGACATTAATGGGGCGTTACAAAGGATAACGATAATTGAGGTACGGTTACATAACGTACGAGTAATCAATTGTGGGTTCTTGAATCTGCCAGTAGCTTTGTCCAGATTCATTCTGACCATGTCTTTTCCCTGTCTTGATCAGGTTGAGTTTCCCGTGGCTGATGAGCTCGAGGGTTTATTGAATCGTGCCTTTTTGTTCCGTACCTCTTCAAAGAATCACATCCAGCTGTCGCGTTCTCGTGTGTCCACATAACTGGATGAGTTGTCAAGAGTAGGCTTACGTGTGGAACTCTTTTTTACCAATACAATATGCAGGATTTCTAAGTTTGAAACTGATTTCACCCTATAAGCATGATATTTATTAGCTTTAAATCCTATAGGCATGATTTCTAGGTTTGATATTGATTTCACCCTATAGGCAGGATATCTATTAGCTTTAAATCCTATAGTCATGATTTCTAGGTTTGAGATTGATTTCACCCTATTGGCATGATATCTATTAACCGCATGTGGGCAGACATTAAGCAGATGGCCAGGAAAGATCATTATTTCAAACAAATAGGATCTTATAGACATGGTCAGTAATGCAGATTGGGTTAAAAATATGTGTAAGATCCTATGAACATGATTTCTAATGTAGAATTAACGGAAAAGCATATAAACAAGATCTCTAGTATGCGAATGTAAAAATACAGAATCAAACAATCAGGAAAATCCCATAGGCAGGTTCTCTAAACAAGTATGGCACTCACATTATTCAATCAACATAATTAAACCTATAGGTATGATTGCTACCCGAGTTTAACAAAGATATAGGAAACCCCTCCCCCCAGATTTTACTAATAAAACCTAAATCTGTTATTACAGAGATTATTACAGCCCAAAATATTGAATGAATTACATAACAATAGCAATTACACTATAGGGAGCCTTCATAGGCCCAATCTAAACCTAGGAACCAGGCCTTTAATCATAACAGCTTTGGAGCATAGTAGTGATCCATCCATGGCACATAAAATTAGGTTTTCAATGAGTCAAAGTTCCCAAGGGCCTCAGGGACCCCGGGCAATGCTCACACCAGAACCATATTCGGAAAATAAATCACAAAAAGATTGGAAGACCAGCCCCAATGTGTCAGAGTTCGGAGGAGTCTCAAGGACCCTAGGCAGTGCTCACACTAGGGGTGGTGAGAACCTAAATGACTAAGAGTAGGAGTTTGAAAACCAGTGCATAAAGGGTAAAAGGGGCATATTTTAAAATAGTTTAATTTTCAGAAGCAAGCAAATTCAGAATACAGAGTTGCAGACAAAACTGTACTAAGAAACAAACAGGTTCATGTTCAGCACATAGTTCAAACAAATTGACGTTTGATTAGGCTAAATATTAAAGCAATCATGGCTTAAACACAGAGACCAAAACAGACTGAACCTATAAATTAAACCATAAACATATTTTATTACATGCTTACAGTATCTGGCAAGGTTCAGAACAAAAATAGACTGAACTAACCTAGAAAATGGATCACCTTATTTGAAGTAACTTAGTTTATAATTATTACTAAATGGGATCATGTAGTCACATAGAAAGCAGAATCATCTTGAGGATTGAAACAAACTAATCGAATAAAGCACAGAGAACAGAATAGTAAGAGTTAAGGCATACCAGTTGAGAAGAAAGTAGGTAAGAAAGCAATAGCAGTCAAATTCTAGAAAATTGGGCCTTGGCTTTCAGCCGACAAAATAATAGCCATTTATTGTAGAAATCAGAATAAAAGAATAAAGAGAGAGCTTAAGTTTTTGTGAGAACAGAGTTTTCGAGAGTTGTAGAGTTGTCCTAAAGGGAGTGAGGAAGGGGGTTTAAATAGCACTTAATGAAGTAAACAAATAAGGTAATGAACCAATCATACACAAATAAGGTATGAAAATAACTTAAAAAACAATTAAGGTCGACATGAATCAATTAACAAGACAGGATCGAGTAAAGTCATGCTATTACCACTTAATTTAAGGAAAACCTTATATGGAAACAATTAATAGTCAAGTACTATGTTAAATAAGGTAAGAACTAATTCCAAAATCAATTAGAAGTCGACTTTAATAATAAGAACATGAAATCAGGCCAGTAAGGTTAAGTTAAGTGAAGTAGCACAAATTATTAATCAAACATTGGTCCAAATAAGGTTAGAACAGGTAACCGCATAAGTAAACACCAGTACTGTACGAAAAGGTAAGACATGATTTCAAACCCTAATTTGGGGTAAGTAAAAATCACTTAGCAATTAACGCCAGAGTTAATGAAAAACAGGTAGAGACAGTAAAATGCACAATTAAATGACCGGAACCCTACGAAAATAGGCAGAAACACAAAGGCATGTAGATGGAACTAATTAAAGTAAGTAGAATCAGTCTGAAAGGAAAACTATTAAAGGTTAAAACATTTTTGGCAAAAATATGTTAAAATCAAAACCCTAATTCTAGGGTAAACAAGATCGATCAGGAATAATAATAGAAAAAGACTAGAAAATATAGAGATAGAAGTATTGATATTTTAAAGGAGAAATACCAAAACAAACATAAAATCGTTTCAGAAAAAAAAAAAGCCAGATTTATAAAATAAACAAAAGTTGAACCAAATCTGGTTTGAACCAGAGATTTGAAACCCTAAGATACGAAAATATTCATATTCACAGGTATCAGGATAAACATAGATGAAATAGCCAAGATATGAGAGACTTTGAACCAGATCGGGTTCGAGTCTCTTGATATTCACTTGCCATTTGAGGCAAAGGAATCAAGTAACATCAAGATCGGGTAGCCAGTAGAGAGACAAAGCCAAATAAGGCAGGGAATCAAGGGGGAATCCCATGAATCAAAAAGGGAAAGTGTGACAACGGGCTAGGGTTTGAGGGGGTGAGAGAGGTGAGGAGAGGAGAGTATCATAAGACGGCGGGCTAGGGCAAATGAATTAGGGTCTAGGGGTGTTTGGTATGTTAAAAAGGGTTGGAGGATTTAGGGCCGTTGATCTTTTGAGATCAACGGCCAGCATTAGATTTTAGGTGGCGGGTTTAATTGGACGGGTATGGGTATGCATAATTGGGTTAGTGTATTGGGTATTGGGTTATTGGGCTGGGGTAGGTCCGAAAAAATTAATTAAAAAGGGCTATGTTTTAAATACCCATTTAAATAAATAAAATAATTTATAAAAATAATTCATAAATGATAAAAATTATATTTGTATATGAAAATGATTTAAAATAATTACCTAATATTATAAAAATATAAAAAGTTATTTTTGTGTAAATAATATAATTATGCATATATGGGCTATTATTGCAATTATAGCCTAAAGATACAAATATAATTATGCATAAAATTAGTAAATCTCAATATAAATATAAATGATAAAAATTAAGTAATAAATCATTATAAAGTTATTTGTGATGCAATTAGTAATTATTTAGATAATAGAATACTGGAATAAATTGATTAAAAATCCTTTAAAAATTACAGAAAATTACGAAAAAATACTGGTTGATGTCCATGCACTATTTTTAAAATATATATGGGAAAAATTGGGTATCAACAACTGCCCTTCTTTACCCGAAAAGGATGAAAGAGTTGTCGGGTAAAGATATGATGGCCAATTTTGACCGAATAGGGATTTGAAAGATGTAGTCCGCACTCCGATTTCGAATAGGATGAAACGGTTATGGTGAATAGTCAGGTTTGAAATAATTTGAAGGACCTGGAACGGGATTGCTCCTGTTGGGATAATAGTTACTTACCGGGTCACCTGCAAATCCATAAAAGATATATCGCGAGTATATATTTAAATTTGTGTAAATTTAGACATGCTGCAAATTCCCTTCAGACCATGAAAATTGTCTTTGGACGTGAGGATGACATCCTTAGACCATGACGTCCCGGGCCATGAGTTGTGTGGTAAGGAATTCGCAAGCCCTGAAATGATGTTCTCGGGCCATGAAAATGGTGCTTCCGAACCATGACGCCTTTGAATAATGATGTGCAAATTTGAGAGATACTCAGACCATGGCATGATGTCCTCTGACTATGATGATGGAGCCTTCAGACTATGACACCTTCGAACAAGTTGGCTATATTTCAGCCCATGAGGTGCCGAGATATGATGCTAGAGGCAACAAGAAAGAGCTTAGTCTTGTGTGAAGTTGAGGGAAGAGCTTATCCCGATGCAAGAGAGGCATTGCTTAGTCTCATTTGAGATTCGGGAAAGTGCTTAGTCCCATACAAAGTGAAGGAAGCGCTTAGCCTTATGCAAATAGAGAGGTAGGGCTTAGCCTCGTGCAAGGATTGAGACAGGGTTAGTCTTATGCAAAGAGAAGGCAGTGCTTAGCCTTATATAGGTGGGGAGGCCGGGCTTAGCCTCATGTAAGGTGGAGACAGAGCTTAGTCTCATGCAAAAAGAAGGCAGTGCTTAGCCTTATGCAAATGGGAGGCAGGGCTTAGCCTCATGCAAGGTTTGGGACAGTGCTTAGTCCCATTCAAAGAGAAGGCGGTGATTAGCCTTATGCAAATGGGAGGCAGGGCTTAGCCTCATGCAGGATTGAGATAGATCTTAGTCTCATGCAAAGAGAAGGCGGTGCTTAGCTTTATGGAAATGGGAGGCAGGGCTTAGCCTCATGCAGGATTGAGATAGAGCTTAGTCTCATACAAAGAGAAGGCAGCTCTTAGCCTTATGCAAGTGGAGAGGCAGGGATTAGCCTCATGCAAGGTTCGGGACAATGCTTAGTCCCATGCAAAGAAAAGAGTAAGAGTGAAGTATTCTTAGCTGACAATGTGTTTCATGCATAGAGATTGTGTCGTTGCGATGGTGTTTATCATGATGATATAGTCCTGCATCCAAAGAAAATTTGTGAGTTTTGTGGGGGGAGGTTGGTTCGTGCCTTTGCTTGCTCGATTTGCTCCGCTCTGTCTGAAGATCCTGTTCAAGCTATTAGGGTAGCATTTGGCTAAAACAAAGTCTCAAAGACATAGTAGTATGCAATTTAGAAGTTAGTTAGATGAACCAGTAACTGTGACATTATTAGAGACATTACGAATCCCGCTGCCGTAGAATTTTGAGGGTCCTCCTCAAAATTCTGCCCTAGTTAACTAAAAGACCTTTTTGACTACTCCATATGCTGCGGTGGCTGAACTTGCTTCGGAATTTTGAGGGTCCTCCTCAAAATTCTGCCCCAGTTTCTAATTGTGGGGAAAATGGAAATTTTATTAAATTATGATCGAACCCACAGGGCTTCCTACGTATCCCCTCTTAAATGGGAATCAGGTCGAGCGTAGTTCAATTTACATAATATGAAGAAGCATAAATGGTTTACTCATAGTATCTTTTGACTGCATCTGAATTGATAGGCTTTGGCCAGATTTCTCCGTCCATCTCTGCGAGTATGAGCGCTCCTCCTGTCAATACTCTGTGAACCATGTAAGGACCTTTCCAGTTAGGAGATAATTTCCTTTTCGCCTTATCTTGATGTGGAAAGATCTGTTTCAGTACCAGCTGCCCCGACGTGAACTGTCTTGGTTTGACCCTTTTATTGAAAGCCCTAGACATTCTATTCTGATAGAGCTGACCGTGACACACTCCATTCATCCTCTTGTCGTCTATGAGGGCTAAATTCTCATAGCGGTTCCTTATCCATTATGCATCGCTGAGTTTGGCTTCTTGTATGATTCATAAAGAAGGAATTTCTACCTCGGCGGGAATGACAACTTCGGTACCATAAACCAGCAGATAGGGAGTTGCCCCAGTTGATGTGCGGATTGTGGTACGGTATCCCAGTAAGGAGAATGGTAATTTCTCATGCCATTTCTTGTGATTCTCTACCATTTTCCTTAGTATCTTCTTGATGTTTTTGTTGGCGACCTCTACGGCTCCGTTCATTTGAGGCATGTATGCTGTGGAATTCTTATGCTTGATTTTGAAAGTTTCACACATGGCTTTCATCAGATCACTGTTGAGATTGGCGGCATTGTCAATGATGATGTACTCTGGAACCCCAAATCGACAAACAATCCGGTCCCTGACAAAATCTGCGACGACTTTCTTGGTTACCGCTTTTTAAGATGCAGCTTCAACCCATTTGGTGAATTAGTCGATGGCTACTAAAATGAACCGGTGCCCGTTTGAAGCGGTGGGCTCAATTGGTCCGATGAAATCCATTCCCCAGGTAGTGAAAGGCCAAGGTGAGCTTGTTGCATTAAGCTCGTTTGGTTGCACCCGTATCATGTCTGCATGTACCTGGCATTGGTAACATTTCTGAATGTACCATATATAGTTTGTTTCCATGGTCATCCAAAAGTATTTGGTCTTGCGTATCTTCTTGGCCAAGATAAAGCAGTTCA
Organism: Nicotiana paniculata; assembly: GCA_005239505.1. NCBI lineage: Eukaryota > Viridiplantae > Streptophyta > Magnoliopsida > Solanales > Solanaceae > Nicotiana > Nicotiana paniculata. Next base: position 35,912 of record ML355009.1, read on the forward strand.
TATTTGGGCCGCAGTTTCTGGCATGTATTTCTTCGAGCAATTTGGAAGCCTCTTTTGCGTCAACACACCTTAACAGCCCCAGATCGGGAGTTCTCTTGTATAGGGTTACTTCACTTTGGAAGAAGTGATTGGAAAATCTCCGAAGGGTGCGTTTGTGAGCATGGTTTGCATGCTCCGGGTATTCTCCTTTTGTCAAACATTCTTTGAAGTCGTGGAACCAGGGGTTTCCGTCCGTTTCTTCTTCAACATGATCATAGTATGCCAGCTGATTATGGATCCTCAATGAAATGGGATTGATGAAATTCTTGTCCGGATGTTGTATCAATGATGACAAGGTGGTCAATGCGTCTGCGAATTCATTCTGAATCTGGGGACATGCCGGAATTCTATCTTTGTGAACCTCTTCTTCATTTCTTGTACATGATGTAGATATGGAAGTATTTTGGAATTCTTGGTAGCCCATTCTCCTTGTACTTGATGTAATAGCAGGTCTGAATCGCCGATTACCAACAATTGCTGGATATTCATATCAATAGCTAGGTTGAGCCCTAATATGCAGGCTTCATATTCCTCCATGTTGTTAGTGCATGGGAATCTTAGTATTGCAGACACCGGATAATACTGACCAGTTTTTGATACCAAGACGGCTCCGATACCCACACATTCAAAATTTGCAGCTCCATCGAAAAACATCCTCCAATCGTCGTAGGCTTCAGCAATATCTTCTCCTACGAATGATACCTCCTCATCAGGAAAATACGTTTTTAGGGGTTTGTATTCTCCTCCTATAGTATTTTCAGCAAGATGAACTGCTAATGCTTGTCCCTTGACTGCTTTCTGAGTTATATAGATAATGTCGAACTCACTTCAGCAAGATTTTCACTTGGCCAGATTTTCGGTAGGCATGGGTTTCTGAAAGATGTACTTCAGGGGATCCATCCTTGATATGAGATATGTAGTATAGGTAAAGAAGTAGTGCCTTAGCTTATGAGCTATCCAGGTTAAAGCACAAAAAGTGCGTTCCAGCAGAGAGTATCATGCTTCATAAGGAGTGAACTTCTTGCTTAAGTAGTATATGGCCTGATCTTTTCTTCTCGTTTCATCATGTTGTCCCAGAACACAACCGAAGGCTCCATCTAATACTTCAAGGTAGAGTAGTAGTGGTTTGCCAGGCTCCGGCGGGGCTAAGACTGGTGGTGTGGACAAGTATTCCTTGATTTTGTCAAAGGCCTTTTGACAATCCTCGGTCCAACTGGTTCTGGCATCCTTCTTCAGCATTTTGAAAATTGGCTCACATATTATTGTGGATTGTGCTATGAAATGACTGATATAGTTGAGACGTCCCAAGAAACTCATCACAACCTTCTTGCTTTTTGGTGGTGTTTATTCCCAGATGGATTTAACCTTTGACGGGTCCAACTCTATTCCTTGGCGACTGACGATGAATCCCAACAATTTTCCGGCAGGAACCCCGAATGCCCACTTTGCGGGATTTAACTTTAGATTGTACTTCCGTAGCCGGTCAAAAAATTTCCTCAAATATGCTATATGATCGGTAGCCCTCTTGGATTTGATGATGACATCATCAACATATACCTCTATTTATTTATGTATCATATCATGGAAGATCGTTATCATAGCCCACATGTAGTTGGCCCCAACATTCTTCAGAGCGAACGACATCATTTTGTAGCAGTACACTCCCCATGGTGTAATGAAGGTTGTTTTGTTTGCGTATTCTTCTTCCATCCAAATTTGATGGTAACCCGCGAAGCAATCTACAAAAAAGTGGAGTTCATGCTTGGCGCGTCGATCAGAATGTGTATGTTTTGTAGCGGGAAATCATCCTTAGGACTTGCTCTTCTTAGATCCGAATAATTATCACAGACTCTGACTTTCCCATATTTCTTTGGAACCGGTACAATGTTGGTAAACCAGGTTGGGTACTCAACTACTCTGAAGACCTTGGCTTTGATCTGCTTAGTGACTTCCTCCTTGATTTTCAGGCTCATGTCTGGCTTGAATTTCCTGAGTTTTTGCTTCATTGGCGGTCACATTGGATTTTTAGGTAACTTGTGAGCCATTATCGATGTGCTCAACCCTGTCATATCATCGTATGACCATGCAAATATATCCTTATATTCTTTCAGGAACTGAATGTATTCTTCTTTCTCTGACGGTGTCAAATGGATGCTTATGCGGGTTTCCTTGACAGTTTCAGAATCTCCCAAATTGACTATCTCGGTTTCGTCCATGTTGGACTTGGACTTGGGCTTGTTCTCAAAGTTCTCCACCTCTCTAACAATTTCCTCAGGTATTACATCCTCATCTTCTATTTCTTCCGAGTCACTGTCCTTTTGTTGCATTGTCTCATTACATGTCACAGTCGTTGGTTCATCAAGATAAGAAATAGTAATGCTTTAGGGATAAGGATATGAAAGGAAAATAGTAATAATAAGACATCAAGCCATTTAAAGAGTCAAACAAAATGATTTCAATAACTCAAATAATGTTTTTTGAAATGGAACACTGAAAATATTATTTAAAACAAAATGCAAAAAAGGAAATCATTTAAAAAATAAACAATGCTATTAGCCTTGCTACCCTGGGACTCGTTGGGCCCTTGATGGTTTGACAGTCCAGTTCCTGAGGAATGCTCCCCTCTCCACTGTCTGGATAGTAGGGCCTTCCTCATCCTCCTCCTCAACTATTACACAACAATTCATACCATCGTCTTCCAGGAACAAATTCCTCAATGCTGCCAAAGCTTCTTCTTCCTCTGATCCTCATACTGTATCAGCATGATGGAAGGTCTGATTCAGGTGCGATACAAGTTTCTCAAGAGGATAGTATGGACAATGCCATGGTGGCGACCAATTTCGATGTTCCTGCCAGGTGTACTGATATCCGAGCTCGAAGGTTGTGCCATGGTGCTTCAGCTGTACTGTTTGGAGATACCTTGAAGATTTTTACCAAGCCCCTTGCCAGGTTCATACCCTGCCCATGCCAGTATGCTCTCTATTTTTCTACTCCCCCATTTATCTTTCTGAATTGCGTTAACACGCTCGATGCGATGGTGGGTTTCTCCACCTAACTTCCTTCTATTTTCTACCACCGGAACAGTCTGACTGGTGTAAATGGAGTAGCTCCCATCTCCATGGATGATCACTTATTTATGGTTCCATTGAAATTTTACCACTTGGTGAAAAGTGGATGCGACAACTCTAACAGCATGTATCCAAGGACGTCCCAGCAACAGACTGTAGGAGGCGGATATGTCTAGCACCTGGAATTCAACATCGAACCAGGTAGGACCCATTTTCAATCACAGGTTGGTTTCTCCAATCGTAGCTCTTTGTGACCCATCGAATGCTTTCACATTCATAGATCCTACTCGTATTTCTTGTAGGCCCTTGCCCAACCTTTTCAGAGTTGTCAGCGGACAAATGTTGAGGCTAGACCCTCCATCTATCAGAACTCTAGCAATGAACTTATCTTCACATTGCATTGTGATGTGCAGTGCCCTGTTGTGGCTTAACGCTTCAGGTAGCATTTCGTCTTCATGGAAGGTGATCTTATGTCTTTCCAAGACTTGTCCTACCATGTTGGCCATTTCTCCGCTAGTAATGTTGTTGGGCACATATGCTTCATTCAGTACCTTCATCAGAGCATTCCTGTGTGCTTCAAAATTTTGCAGAAACGATAAGATGGATATCTGGGCGGGAGTCTTATTCAGATGATTAACAACATGATACTCCCTTGCTTGTACTTTCCTCCAAACGTCGCCCGGACCAGTTTCAACGACGGGTTGTTTGTTAGAAGCTTGCTTACTGGTCTCTCCCAAATGCTCAGGTGTGTAAATTCTTCCTGTTCCGGTCATTCCTTGTGCAGCGCCGGACTCTTCCGTCTTTTCTTTCCCTTTTCTCCTAGCTTCGGCAACATAATCCCAAGGTATAACATTAGAACTGAAAGTTGGTGTGGATGTCACCGTCACAGTGAAAGGTGTGGATACTTCTACCTTAAATGGAGCAGGTGTAGCTGCAGGTGGTGTCATTTCTACTTCAAAGGGAACCTATGCGGCTACCTCAACTTTGGTTGGCGGCTATACCTGTACCACAATGGGATTGAGCATGATTTTCGGCTTCTTAGGATCATCACCTTTCCGAATGAGTTCGATTTCCCTCGGGATCCCATTCTTCATCGGTTTCTATTACATTGACTCCTTCACCCCTCTGATATGGGAGGGGGTTGTTGTGGACGTTGGGTGTGGTTTATTTCGCCTGTATGACCTTGGTATCAATCAGTGTTTGGATCTTATCTTTCAGAGTGCCACATTCATCAATAGTATGTCCCTTCATACCGGAATGGTACACACACGTCTTGTTTGGGTTGACCCATTGTGACGAGTTTTCCATAGCTACGGCGGGAATAGGGATAACATATCCAACAAATTTTAATCTTTCATACAATTGGTCCATGGGTTTAGCAATAGGGGTGTATTGTCAGGGTGGTTTGCAATCAAAATTGGGCCTGGGTTTTTGGTAATTTGGACGAGCTGGAGGTGAATGATAATAGGATGGTTGGGTATTATAGGTGTGGTAGGCAGTAGCGGGTTGAGGATATCTAGGAGGTGAGGTTGGTATATGGGTGGAGGTGTTTGGTACACAAATGGAGATTTTGGACCTTGGGAAACCATTACTGTTCCCACTTCTTTCTTCTTTGATATGCCACCTGATTGTAGTGCTTTATTCGTGGCTTGCCTCAAAATTTATCACCATTCCACTTTTGATACCTTCCTCGATCCTTTCTCCGAGCTTGATGATATTGGAGAACTTGTGATTCTCGATTATCATTAACCTTTCGTAATATTGTGGATCTGAGCCCTGACATAGAACTTGTTCGTTTGCTTTTCATCTAATGCCGGCCTAACCTTCGCTACTTCTGACTCCATCGAGTAGCGTACTCGCAAAAAGTCTCAGTGAGCTTCTTCTTGAGATTTTGGATATAGAAGACGTCTGGTGCATTTTCCGTATTGAATCTAAATCTATCCATGAATTCTGATGCTATTCTTACCTAATTAGCCCATTTCTTGGGATTTTGACTTATGTACCAAGATAGGGCGTCTCCAGTGAGGCTTCTCATGAATAGCTTCATGTGAATCCTTTCGTCATTTCCAACCCCACTGAGCTTGTCACAGTAGGTTCTCAAATGTACCTTTGGGTCGCCCGTTCCATCAAACATTTTGAACTTAGGAGGTTTGTAACCCTCCGGCAGTTCCACATCTGGCTGAATGCACAAATCCTCATAATTCAAACCTTCGATTCCTTTGCCTCCTTCAACACCCTGAACTCGGCTTGTGAGTTTCTTGAGCTCTTCTGCCATGTTCTTAATGAGCAGGTCCTTTTCGGTGGATTCCAATGTATATGAGATTAGCTGAGCGGAGTGGGGTAAGGTTTTCACGTATATGGGGTTGTTTTGGTGAATGCCAGGAGTTTGGGTGTAGTGGTGATGATTGGTTGAATTTTGGGGATCGGGGGTAGGCTGAGGAGTATTTTGAGGAGTGTGATAAGTGCTTTGCGGGCATTGAGTCGGGAGATGCTGATGTTGAGGAGGTGTAGGTGTGGGTAAAATATTTTGAGGAGGGGTTGTATGGGGTACGGGAGGATTCTGCGGGCGTTGGTTGGGTGTATTCTGAGGAGGTGCCGGGTTTTGTGTATTTGGTGGTTGATATCTGGGAAATTTAGTGTGAGGGAGAGGTTTTCCAAATTACGGACCTGCTCAAGCTCACCCTGTAGTTCAAGTATCTTATGTTCAAGCCGCGAAACCAAGTCATTTGGTGCCCGAGTACTCTGACCATCAGAAGTTCCCACATTCTCAGCATGTGTGGGGTTGTCTTTTCTAATGCCAATCATATCGTCCATCTTAGCTTTCCCTTTGAATTTTGATGCAATTGGAGGAGGAGGAGGTGGAGGGCCTCTGGATCTGGTATAGTAAGCTGATGATTCCAGTATGTGTGAACCAACCTTAGGGGATGGGAATAATCAAAAAGAAAGAAAAACAAAAGGCAACCAAGTTAGTGAGATTTCTGAAAAATGTTTGCAGTATTTAAACACATATTGCAGGAATATAAATTCGCGTCCTAATTTGGGAGCCTCGTTGTTCCCGAGGTAGGCCTAGTGACAAGTAAATTTGGAGAATTTTAATGCCAATAATTTCCTCATTTCATTAACGCAATAAATAAGACAAATCTAAAACGACAATAAGGTAAGTCATTAATATCATTTGTCCTTATTACATTTGAAAAGCAAAACAAATAAGCCTAATCGACTTAGTCCCAGAAAGACCTTCTCCAGGCCTGGTTCTCTTGGCTCCATCGATCAGGTTCCCCAGGTCGCGCATGTCCGGCACCAGGTATGCCCCTGGCGAGATGTTCTCCGTCGATACCTTCAGCATTCTGGCAGTATATGACTCTTTTCCTCATCTTCCCTTCCAGCTCCATCAGACCTTGCTCCAGATATTCTAGCCTTTCATTTAATCTGATAGCCATTTCCCTCCACTCACTGATTAATTCCACATCAGTTTTGTGTCGTTCCAGATGCTAAACCTCGGACTCACGAACCTTTTGCACAGTCTATTATATTCACGTGTTCTTCGGCAGCCTCATCTGCGACTCTGTCCCCTCGATCGACCCCAGGATCGACTATTCCTGCTATACAGTCCTCCAACCATGATGGGTAAAAGTACACATGCCCTGCGTGATATCGATCCGGCTCGATGGTGTCCCTTTCCACAATAATCTTCAAGTTCCACATATGTTGAGCTTCACATTTATATGGGATGTCATCATCTTGGAAATCAGCCTTGTAGTGACTCATTTTGGAGACTCGTGGTATAATCTGTTTTATACCAGCTTGTCTCATAACCCTGATAGGAACATAGGGGTGTATACCCTTAACCCAATCAACACCAAGTGTGGAGAATCCCTATATCGGATGAGGAACTCATTGGTGGGGAACCATTCGAACATCCAATGAATCTGGTCTTCAGTCAAGTTGTCGAAAAATTGCACCCATTCTGTAGCATTCTCCGGTTGAGCAAACCTATCTGGGATAAATGTCATTTTCTTGGAGTGATGAAAGGCTATGTGATCGTTCCATGGTCTTCGCAGAAAATCTTGGCGGTATTGACCTCTCTGGAAATGTTCTAGCAACCAAATTTGTAGTAGCAGATTACAACCCTCGAAGTGTTTGAAACCCTTCTATCAGCGATCCAAGGCCCGATATATGTCTGCTATAATCATAGGGACAATAGTATATGTTTGTCTCTCAATTCCCCCCATTAAAGCTTTGGTTACCATGGCCAGTCTGGTGTGAATTTTGTCCTTTTTGCTTGGAAACACTATCATACCCAAGAAGCAGACAATAAACACGAAATCCCTGCGATGAATCCAACCCAACGAGGTGATGGAGAACTTTTCATGGAAGATGTGGTAGGATTTTCTGTGACCGTATCATTCATAAAGGAAGTCAAAGGGTACATAGGACTTCGTCAGACACACCAAGTCGTCATTCTTTTTCAACCCATCATTTTCAGAAACCCTCTGGGAGTGCGATTTTCCGGCACCAATAAACCGGGACTGTCCCAAGGTAGTCCAGTGAATCATCCTATTTCCTCCAAAAGAGGGGTCATTTCTATGTTGTCAAAATGGAATAGGGCCCTTTCTCCGTCCCAGAGCATAGTAGCAGCTTCGATCAACATGTTGTTTGGTTGGATATCTAATAAGGAAGGTAGGTTTTCAAGGACTCTTTTCACATGGTTTTTATCACTTGACGGAAGGTCTTCCCACTAATTTAGCAACAATGGTGGTATGTTACAGACCATGCCGAACCTAGGGACTTCGTGCCTCATTTTCTGCAAAAAAGATAGAGTTAGACCCATCCCCCTCCAGATTCGACTATTTATACATTAATGATTAGCATATTGACACTTATTTCTCCAAATTAATGCACAGATCGTGGTTGCGTCCATTGGGATTATGGAAACCCCGGTAGACTTTGGACAAGGCTTTTCTTAAAGGGTTATTATGTGGACAACATATTAACCCAGGCTAGGTTTGACCATGATGAATGTACAGTTATAATCAGAGTAAGGTTTCTATAGAAGTCTAGACTGGTAGCCTCAAGCGGACGACTTGAGGGGGAAAGGCACGGAACCGTCTACTGCACCGCTGATCGACTAGTTTTACCTCAAATAAGCCTTTCCAAATTCAAATAGGGTGATATAAGAAGAGCGCAAACACTCATCAAGTGTTTCTATGGTATTAATTATGCACGAGTGGAGTATGATATTGAGTATGATTTATGCGACAGAAAATAGTACGTTTTCACGTATTTGCACGATGGAAAAATGATAAATGCGGTATTTAATAATTGTAAAGGCAGTTAAGAAAGAAAACAAAGAGACAAGTCAGTTTCCACAGTAAAGAGTAATAAAAAAAGAAAGAGAAATCGTAAATAACTGAAGATAGGCAAATAAATCCACATAAAGTTGGAAGGGGCAGGGGTATGCAAGTATTGACGGAATAATAAAGGCATGCTTAAAGACTAATTCACAAAAATCATGTTGGTTATGGTAAGAGCCTAGAAATCTCCCCACCAGAGTCGCCATGCTGTCGCGCCCCCTTTTTCTTGCGAAATCGGGTTTCGACATTTTTGGGACAACTCCTTTTGAGAGGGTAAGGAATTGAGAGAGTCGCCACCTAACGGATTAAGGTGCGTTAGGGCACTTAGAGCAATTAACTCATAGAACCAGTTTACATCACCAGAGATCGGGTAAGGGCTCAAATTAACTTGAGGGGAAGGTGTTAGGCACCCCTTGAGGTCCACAACGGTGGGTCTCGGCCAAACTTAAATTAAGCGAATCAGTCTAAGAAAAAAGAGAAGAAAACAATTTGACCAGATGCGATATCCAATTTATTCTAAACAGGAGTATAAGGGGTCCTAAGTTTTTTAGCCTATAGGATAATTCCATACAATACTTTGTGACTCCCTCAAGTTGGGGTGTCACTCATAGTATTAAAGCATGGGCTATCATCTCCTTGCTACCCAATTACTATATTTAAGTTGTTACTTAAGCGTTCTAGGAGTTTCTAGCTCGTTCCTTATGCTTGCACTACCCGTCCCTTACCTATGGTCCTGGAGGTATTAGGACCTCTATTTAGGATGGTTCTAGACTGACCTATGTTACTTAAAATGAGAAATCTAGGCGACAAACAAAATACAAATAGGACTTTCAAGTAAAGAAACAAATAAGGGCCCACATTAACCTCCACAAGTAGACAACAAAGTCACGCAAATGAATCAGCAAACTTCGTTCCTTTTAGAATCCTATAGGCAGGATATCTATATGAGCAGAAACATAATATAAAGACAGTTTTATTAATACGAGCATTGCGACTTATTTGTTTGCCTACTGATTTTATTCAGCGCGAATCTGGGCATCCCAAGCAGATAATATGTCACAATTATAAACTCAAAATCATTATTAAGTCCTACAAATATGTTGCCTAAGTGATTGACAGAATTGGTCGAGTTCAGAATTGATTAACAGAATCCTATAGGCATGATTTCTACGAGTTTATTAATTATAGATCTATAAACATGGTTTGTAAGTGTAATACTAATTTTAATTCATAAGGACATGTTTTTATTCCTTTTAAATCCTATAGCCATGTTTTCTAAGTCTGGAGCTGAAACTCTATAGGCAGGATTTCTAAGTTTGAAACTGATTTCACCCTATAGGCATGATATCTATTAGCTTTATATCCTATAGGCATGATAGGTTTGAGACTGATTTCACCCTATAGGCATGATATCTATTAAACTCATGTGGGCTGACATTAAGCAGATTGCCAAGAAAGATCATTATTTCAAACAAATAGGATCCTATAGACATGGTCAGTAATGCAGATTGGGTTAAAAATATGTGTAAGATCCTATGAACATGATTTCTAATGCAGAATTAACGGAAAATCCTATAAACAAGATCTCTAGTATGCGAATGTAAAAATACAGAATCAAACAATCAGGAAAATCCTATAGGCAGGTTCTCTAAACAAGTATGGCACTCACATTATTCAATCAACATAATTAAACCTATAGGTATGATTGCTACCCGAGTTTAACAAAGATATAGGAAACCTCTCCCCCCAGATTTTAATTCACATTGGGTTAAAATATGTGTAAGATCCTATGAACATGATTTCTAATGCAGAATTAACGGAAAAGCCTATAAACAGGATCTCTAGTATGCGAATGTAAAAATATAGAATCATACAATCGGGAAAATCCTATAGGCAGGTTCTCTAAACAAGTATGGCACTCACATTATTCAATCAACATAATTAAACCTATAGGCAGGATTGCTACCCCACTTTAACAAAGATATAGGAAACCCCCCTCCCCCATCTTTTACTAATAATTATGTTATTATAGAGATTATTACAGCCCAGAATATTGAATGAATTACATAACAGTAGCAATTACACTATAGGGAGCCTTCTTAGGCCGAATCTAAACCTGGGAACTAGGCCTTCAATCATAAAAGCTTTGGAGCATAGTAGTGGTCCATCCATGGAACATAAAATTAGGCTTTCAATGTGTCAAAGTTCCCAAGGGAATCAGGCACCCCGGGCAATGCTCACACCAGAACCACATTCGGAAAATAAATCACAAAAAGATTGGAAGACCAGCCCCAATGTGTCAGAGTTCGGAGGAGTCTCAAGGACCCTAGGTAGTGCTCACACTAGGGGTGGTGAGAACCTAAATGACTAAGAGTAGGAGTTTGAAAACCAGTGCATAAAGGGTAAAGGGGGAAGGTTTTAAAATAGTTTAATTTCCAGAAGCAAGCAAATTCAGAATACAGAGTTACAGACAAAACTGTACCAAGAAACAAACAGGTTCATGTTCAGTACATAGTTCAAACAAATTGGAATTCGATTAGGCTAAATATTAAAGCAATCATGGCTTAAACACAGAGACAGAAACAAACTCACCCTATAAATTAAACCACAAATATATTTGGTTACATGCTTACAGTATCTGGCAAGGTTTAGAACAAGAAACAGACTGAACTAACCTAGGAGAAGGGGTCACCTTATTTGAAGTAACTTAGTTTATCATTATTACTAAATGTGATCATGTTGTCACATAGAAAGCAGAATCATGCTGAGGATTAAAATATACTAATCGAATAAAGCATATAGAACAAAATAGTAAGAGTTAAGGCATACCAGTTGAGAAGAAAACAGGTAAGAATGCAATAGCAGTCAAATTCCAAAGAATTTGGCCTTGGCTTTCAGCCGGCCATACTAGCCACTTATTGCAGAAATCAGAATAAGAGAATTAAGAGAGAGCTTAAGTTTTTGTGAGAATAGAGAGTTCGAGAGTTCTAGAGTTGTCCTAAAGGGAGTAAGGAAGGGAGTTTAAATAGCACTTAATGAAGTAAACAAATAAGGTAATCAACCAATCATACACAAATAAGGTATGAAAATAACTTAACAATCAATTAAGGTCAGCATGAATCAATTAACAAGACATAATCGAGTAAAGTCAGGCTAGTACCACTTAATTTAAAGAAAACCTTACATGGAAACAATCAGTAGTCAAGTACTAGGTTAAATAAGATAAGAACTAATTCAAAAATCAATTAGAAGTCTACTTTAATAATCAACACACAAAATCAGGCCAGTAAAGTTAAGTTAAGGGAAGTAGCACAAATTATTAATCAAACATTGGTCCAAATAAGGTAAGAACATGTAACCGCATAAGTAAACACCAGTACTGTATGAAAAGGGAAGACATGATTTCAAACCCTAATTTGGGGTAAGTAAAAATCAATTAGCAATTAACGCCAAAGGCAAACAGGTAGAGACAGTAAAATGCACAATTAAATGATCGAAACCCTACAAAAATAGGCAGAAACACAAAGGCATGTAGATGGAACTAATTAAAGTAAGTAGAATCAGTCAAAAAGGAAAATAATTAAAGGTTAAAACATTTTTGGCAAAAGTCTATTAAAAATCAAAACCTTAATTCTAGGATAAACAAGATCGATCAGGAATAATAATGGAAAAGACTAGAAAATATAGAGATAGAAGTATTGAAATTTTAAAGGAGAAATACCAAAACAAACATAAAATCGTTTCAGAAAGAAATAGCCAGATTCATAAAAATAAACAGAAGTTGAACCAAATCTGGTTTGAACCAGAGATTTGAAACCCTAAGATACGAAAATATTCGTACTCACAGGTATCAGGATGAACATAGACGAAATAACCAAGATATGAGAGACTTTGAACCAGATCGGTTTTGAGTATCTTGAGATTCACTTGCCATTTGAGGCAAATGAATCAAGTAACATCAAGATCGGGTAGCAGTAGAGAAACAAAGCCAAATAAGGCAGGGAATCAAGAGGGAATCCCATGAATCAAAAAGGGAAAATGTGACAGCGGGCTGGGGTTTGAGAGGGTGAGAGAGGCGAGGAGAGGAGAGTATCATAAGACGGCAGGCTGGGGCGAATGGATTAGGGTTTAGGGGTGTTTGGTATATTAAAAGGGTTGGAGGATTTAGGGTCATTGATCTTCTAAGATCAACGATCAGGATTAGATTTTAAATGGGGCGGGTTTAATTTGACGGGTATGGGTATGGGTAGTTGGGTTAGTGTATTGGGTATTGGGTTATGGGCTGGATAGGGTATTGGGTTGGGGTAGGTCCGAAAAAATCAATTAAAAAGGGCTATATTTTAAATACACATTTAAATTAATAAAATAATTTATAAAAATAATTAATAAATGATAAAATGCTATTTGTATATGAAAATGATTTAAAATAATTACTTAATATTATAAAAATATAAAAATTCATTTTCGATGTAAATAATGTAATTATGTATATATAGGCTATTATTGCAAAGTTATTGCAGTTATAGCCTAAAGATACAAATATAATTATGCATAAAATGATTAAAGCTCAATATAAATATAAATGATAAAAATTAAGTAATAAGTTAGTATAAAATTATTTGTGATGTAATTAGTAATTATTTAGATAATAAAATGCTGGAATAAATTGATTAAAAAGCCTATAAAAATTGCAGAAAATTATGAAAAAATACTGGTTGATGCTCATGCATTATTTTGAAAGTATATCTGTATTTTTAAAATATATATGAAAAAAATTGGGTATCAACACATGCCACGACATCATCCTTCGTGCTTTACACTCCTCCTCACCAATCAAAGAATCAATAACAATGTATAGATGAAAATATCACAAAGAAACCAGTAATTCATCAATGCTTAATATCACAATATAAAGCTCAAACTTGAACCAATATTCAAACTTTATCAAATCTCGGTAAAACTGGATATAAGTCACCCAACATTACAAATGACAACGCTAAGCATGGATAATGTAATTAAAGACTACAAAATTTACAAGAACAGAGTTCACTAGCATGCTATGACTCGACAACAACACATAGGTTCTCGTCACCTCACCTATACATTGTATTCAACAATCAAACACGTAGCAAATAAGCACATAATACATATTCCCTCAAGCCAAAGTTAGACACGATACTTAGCTCCAAATATCACTTAACGTTCAATCACCATCTTGCCTTTCGGATTAGCCTCCGATCCAATAATATCTAGCAAATTACCAACCAAATGATTCAAAATAAGCCTTAGGAATCATTCACGATAACTACGGTTCAATTTAGTTCATTTTTGAAAAAGTCTACAAAAGTCAACACCCGGGACCGCTTGGCCCAAACCCAAAATTTGGATCACAACCCGACTACCCATTCACCCTCGAGCCCAGATATACAATTGGTTTTGGAATCCGACCTCAATTTGAGGTCTAAATCCCCAAATTTTGAAATACCTAGTTTCTACCCAAAAATCCCCAATTCCACCATGAAAATCCTAGATTCTAGGTTGAAATCTTGTTTAAAGAAGTGAAAGATTGAAAGAAATGAGTTAAGAATCAACTACTTATGATATGGGATGAAATGGTCTTTGGAAAATCGCCCCTTGAGGTTTAGGCTTCGAAAATTTGAGAAATGAATCAAAAATCCCGTCTAAGTCCCTTTTACTCAGCTGCAGATGTCGCATTTCCAACCTGAGCTTCGCAATTGTGAAGCCCTTCACAGTCTTGCTGCCTTCGCAAATGCGAGGAAAGTGTCGCAATTGCAATAACTGAACCCCGCAAATGCGAGTAAAAGATCGCATTTGTGATCCTGACCCTTCCGAGACTCCCTTCGCAATTGCGAAGGTAACCTCGCAAATTCGAGAACTACTGGCCCAGCTTTTCTTCGCATTTGCGATGAAAGCCTCGCAAAAGCGGAACCTGCAGGGGCCTGCAACAAGTTAAGCTATACCAGCAAAATTTCCTAAGTTCCAAAATACCCCGTAGCCTATTCGAAACTAACCCGAGCCCTCGGGGCTCCAAACCAAACATACACACAAGTCTAAAAATATCATACGAACTTGTTCGTGCAACCAAATCACCAAAATAACTCCTAGAACTATGAATTTAGCACCAAAACATATGAATTTCTCAAGAACACTTCCAAATAACTACTTTCTCAACCGGACGTCCGAATAACGTCAAATAAACTCTGATTTTTACCAAATTTCACATACATAGTTTAAATATTATATTAAACTTGTACCAGGCTCCGAAACCAAAATACGTGCCCGATACCAACGAGATCAAATATTAATCAATTTTTTAAATCATTAGATTTTTCAGACTAACAATTAATAATAAAAATTCATTACTCGGGCTAGGGACCTCCCAATTCGATTCCGGGCATACGCCCAGATCCCATATTTTACTACGGACCCACTGGGACCCTCACAATACGGGTCCGGGTCCGGGTCTATTTACTCAAAACGTTGACTGAAGTCAACTAAAAAATATTTTTAAATGTCAAAAATTATTACTCCTCTAAAAATGGTGTTTAATGACTATTTATATGTGTAGGGAAAAGACCCAAACAAAATAACCAATCAAATTCCTTACATTCTCGTTCCTTACTTTCAACTCTTCTTTTCTTATTCTCGTTTGTCAGCTTTTGATATCCTTTGTTCTCTTTTAAAATAATCTTTGTAGATTCGATAATCAAATAATAATAGCTTCATTCTTGTAGTATATAAAATACACATAAAATTTGTGTTTTGCTTCCAATTTCGTCTTCAACATACATACACATAAAATAAACTCAATTAAGCACAAATATAGTATAGTTTAGCATTAAAGCACCTAAATGTAAGGTAAGTAATGCACTAAAAATATGTAACTATAGCCAAACATAACTACCTTGGACCAGAGGCTTCTACCTAGTTTTTCTTCTCTTCTTTTCCTTTAATCTCATAGTTTATTAGTTCTTGAGTTTTGCATGTTGCATGAACGTTGTAGTTTGAAGCTTGAATTGTTTTTATTATTTTATCACATTGGGTTATTTATTCAATCTTGCGTTTAATTGTTCGATTGCTTGATCCCCAATTGAATACTATCTACGAATCTACGACTGAACTCCGGAGAGAGAATTCTAGATTGCATATAAGATTGAGTACTTATCACACCAAGAATCTTTAAAATAGACTAAGCACAAGGGTGTAACATCTTTACCTTAAGATTTGACTGACAAGTACCACGCGTTGTTCACAATTCACTCACTTACTCTAATATAGAGGTCAATGACATTACATTTCCTTCATGAATCAAGTGCCCTCACACAACAAAAGAGATTAGTTCCACCACACAATAAAAATTTAATAACAATTAGGAACTCAAGATAGAAAAAAAAATTCACTCACTCTCAGAAAAAATATTCATATGCCACAAACGATGCATCATAGACTTGCTAGTAGTGTACTACTCTACTAATAGAGTTCATTCAGCCTATGATCAAGTAGGACTTTAATTGGTTGTAATGTAGGCTGCGATTCGGGTAGGATACATTTGGATACAAGAATTACTACACCTCCCTAAGCACTTTAATACATACAATTTAATATTTAAACCCCACACTTATGCCAAAACATAACTCCACATTCACATCAATGTATATTAACTCCATACTTCTTTAAGCACAATTACATCAAGAGTCACCACTATCAAGGAATATTTTTCACAACAATACAACTGTTTTTTTCTTTCTTTTGCAATTCAAGTGGCTCTTACTTTTTTAAAACAGTACACCTTTCTCCTTGTTTCATTAGTTCCACTTAAAAGCGAAACCAACCACCCACAATTTAACTTGTACAAAGTTCATAACAATTCAAGTGCTCATGAGAGGTGAAAAAGTTCAAATAGACGATTAATTCAAATAAATGGGTAAGACTTGTAATGTGATTGCCAAAGAAACATGATTACAGGCTCAAAGGGGTTAATTATGATACATAACAATTAGGAGGGTAAGTTATATATATCCGGCTCAACAAAGATACGCTTATATCACTTCCAAGACTGAAAATAACTACTATTTCGCTTTGCAAACACACGAGAAAAGTTTTAGACATCAAATGCACTGCAAAAAATGACACAAAAACCTCACACAGACATGGCACATAACTCACTCAGGATTGGACCCATCAAGATACTCTAGTCAAAGCAGTTAAGCAAAGTTAAGATCATATAATTTAAGGTACTTATACAAGAGTTAAAAACTGAGTCTAAGCGTCACAACCAAAGTACTCACTATTCTCAAGGCATAACAAAGTCAAGAGATATTGCTTCAATTCAATTCATCTCAAAGTGGCTCCTACTCCTAAAAAAAATAAAACTAACTACACCTGGTTCAAACAAAACCCTTGGAAAAGAACCACGGCACAAAGAAAAATCAAGGAGGGAATTATTACACTACCTACAAAGAAATTTTTTTGTCCTTTTTCTTTAAACTTATATTCCTGAAGAAACCTATCGAATGAGATACATCGTCGGGAGAAGTCGAATTTTTCTATTTTTTTTTTCTTTTCGAAAACTACTACGCTAAGAACGAGTACTACAACTAAGCTAAGATAGCACATAAAATCACCTAGATAATCTCCTCACTCCTCACTTGAAATTGTGCAATGTCCTTAATGCACACTATAAATAACAAGAGGGTAAAAGAGACTCCCTAGTAGGCCAAAAGCCGAATAATTAGCAGCTCACGTGATACTCAGACTTCTCCTAGGTATGGTCCTTTGTGCGAGTAACTCACAGTCAGTTTCAACCACCTGCTTGCTTTTGCACATCCTATTGGCTTTGGCTTCATGCCTCTATTCCTACAAAACACAAAAACTATAATACAAAAAAAAAAAAAAAACACAATAAAAAAAAATAATAAATAAAAAGAAAAAAAAAATAGAATTGGGTTGCCTCCCAACAAGCACCTTATTTATAGTCGTGGCACAACGCTATCACTTCACCACTTTTTCTTCCACTTTGAGGATATGAATTGCGCCCCCAATTTTGCATCAATTTTTCTATCACGTTTTTGGGGCGGTGGTGTAAAAATAAAGGAACCAAGCAATAGGTACCACATCTTGCATTTCTTGGCCTTTACGTGGGGGGGGTGTTGTTGTTTTGTCTCCTTGGTATGGCAAATTTCAGGATATAAGCACTTTTTTCCTTATCTATTGACTCCTCCATATGTTCGAATGGATCAATTCTCATGTCACCAACAAAACACAATGTTGAAAAGTGTTTAGAATGAGGTCCAATACGCTCCAACTCTAAAATTGCATTATTTTTGACATCCTCAATAATATATACTTCCCCAACCTCAACATCGTCTACAAGAACATGGTCTAATAATTGATATTATCATTTTAGCTCCTCAATTTGGCCTAGAAGATATTTTTCAACTTCACACAACTCATCACTAAATTGTTGGCCGTTACACGCATCAACCTTTGCACTCAATTGAGCTTCCAAGTCACGAACAAAACTGCCAAATTGGTCGATCTCTTGTCCCAATTCAACTCTTGCTTCAATAAAGTGTTGTATCTCAGTTGTAATTTTCTCACGGAAACCTCCATATTCTTCTAATAATTTCACGTGCATATCAAGAATGTGAACATGATATTCCACATCATCCAATTCGTTACTCATGTCAAACTCACAAGAATTATTAGAATCAACATAAGAAGGGATTGGAGTAGGAGAAAAACACTTAAGAAATTTATTCCAATTTCCACCACAAATAGTACAGGATTGAGATGGTGCACACAACTCGGTACAAGGAATATTTTTACATTATTGCCACAAGTGGAGTCCTTTACAATATGGACAAGGATCACAAAAATAAGAATACTTACTATCCCACCACTTTTCGTTCAAAGATGCCATGTAAAAAAATATAATACTAACACACTAAGCTACAATTAAAAACTTAAATAGATAAAAGTAAAAATCTAATCTAGTAAAATAGTTAATTTCTATGTTGCCGCCAACGACGCCAAAAACTTGTTACTCCCAAACGCACACGCAATTATACGTGGTCGACATGTAATATAGGATTGTAAGTCCAGATATCGTACCCACGGGAACTTGTGATTAACTATCAACTAAATTAAGACCAAACAATTAATCTATACAAGAGAATCCTAACATATGAATATTTAACTAAAATTAATCTAGAGTAACAAATTAAGAGATTAAAGAAAACAACGACAAGCTTAAAGATGAATTCAATGTGAGTGAATATTCTAGAGCTATGGGTTAGCTAACAATCCCGTTGAGTTTTTCACTTAAATCGTTTAATTTATTTATCTGTTTTATTGGTTGACAAGGTTAATATTGCTTGTAGCCTTCTCCCGAAGTACTACTCGCCTATTCAAGCTAATCTAACGCCTATATTCCTATTGAATTAGAATTAACAAAAACGCATTAATAATTCCTGTATAGTAACCAAGCAAGGTGATTACGTATATTCCTATCCTAACCGCAAATCCACCCTCCCTCCCCTCCCCCCCCC
>ML355009.1:54973-117969 GCA_005239505.1 Nicotiana paniculata
ATTTGTAGATAGTATTCAATTGGTGATCAAGCAATCGAATAATTAAACGCAAGATTGAATAAATAACCCAATGTGATAAAATAATAAGAACAATTCAAGCTTCAAACTACAACTATCATGCAGCACCCAAACCTCTAGAACTAATAACTATGAGATTAAAGAAAAAGAAGAGAAGAAAAACTAGGTAGAAGCCTCCGGTCCAAAAATACTCCTCTAAGAATGGTAATAACTATTTATATATAGGGAAAAGATTCAAAAAAAAAAAAAAAAATCTAAGTCTAAAATTAAATAGGAGATAAAATAAATTTTAAAAATCTAAAATACGCTCGCTACAGTTCTGGCCTCGCAAGCTCTAACGCGCGGTTCTTCGCGCTATACCCCTGGCCTCGCAAGCTCAAACGCGAGGATGCAACTGTCGCGTCTTCTGCTTCTGCTTCTGCTGCGTTTACATTTCTTGCTTTGCCTAACTTTTGCCAAATTCATTACATTCTCATTCCTTACTTTTCAACTTTTCTTTTCTCATTTTCGTTTGTCAGCTTTTGATATCCTTTGTTCTCTTTTAAATTAATCTTTGTAGATTCAATAATCAAATAATCATAGTTTCATTTTTGTAGTGTATAAAATACACATAAAACTTTTATTTTGTTCCTAATTTCGTCTTTAATATATCTATACATAAAATAAATTCAATTAAGCACAAATATTATATAGTTTAGCATTAAAATACCTATTATAAGGTAAGTAATGCACTAAAATATATAATTATAGCCGTTTATCAATATATTTCACAAATCACAAGTTTGTAAAATTAAAGGAGAAAGGTATTAAGCTACACTAATAATGTAAAACCTCTTTATATGATCAATATATTACATCCTAACAAATTACATATGATCCTAACAAATTACATGTTATTGTCTACTATCAGTGTAAATGAGTAACCTGTTAAAATTTAAAAATGAGAGATAATTAGTACTTCCTCCGTTCACTTCTACTTGGCACGTTTTGACTTTTTCTGTCCCTTGAGAAATAATAAATGAAGTGCATAATTTATCATGATACCCATATTAATTGATGCATATTTTATTGAATTTGAGAAAATTATTTGAAATGGGTATTAAATATTGTGAGTATAACATGAAAATAAAATTGTCTTCTCTTGATATGCGTAAAGTGACAAGTAAAACTAAAAATCTGTTGTTAGTATACATGCCAAGTAAAAGTGAGCGGAGGGAGTAGTTATTATTCCTTCCGGTCTACTTTTATTGATTTTTTGGTTATTTTTGTACATATTAAGGACCTTTTAGCATTAATGAACAAAAAGTTGACTATATTAACCTTAATTTGTTCATTGGAAATACAACAATTACTCGTAAGTTCTTTAATGCAAGAGCAATTTTGAAAAAAAGAAGTTAGTTTCTTCTTAATATCATAAAAAATCAAATATTATGGACTATAAAAAAAGCCAAAAAATCAATTAAATGAACCGTAGGGAGTAAAGATAACATAGATTAGGTAAAGATCTTTCAACCATTTGTGGATATAAATACTATTTTTTTTATTTTATATGTTAGTTACCACTTACGTAGCTTAATTTGCATTAGCATGTTTAACATAAGTTCATTCTTCATTTTCAAGTAGTATTTGGTGTAGGAGTAACTTGAGCTGAATTAATTGGGGTTTAGTAGTCGTAGTTAGTAGTCAACTAGAGTTAATTAAATAAATAATTATTGAAAGGGTTAGTTGTAGAGTGTTGGAGCTCGATCATGACAGTTGTACATTAGCTGTTAGTTAGTTATAGGTGGTTAGCATTTTGTATAAATACCAATACAAGGATAATGAGAATTAAGCTCTTTCATTTTTCAAATATCATAGCTCAATTGTTCATCTCCCTGTCGCTCATTTCTTTCGATCTTCATTGAAGCAGAGCTTAAATTCTGTGGAGAATAACATAAATTCGCATGGTATCAAAGCTTCACGACTATTAGTACAGTCCATATCGATCCTTAGTAACACTTTACCAGTTGAAGATGGCGACTGACAACACTAAGCCAAAAAAATTGAGCTACAATCATCCTGAATTCAACAGACACCGCAGGTACTATATTGATATCTTTTCAATTGACTGGACCAGAGAATTACTCTGTGTGGAGTCGTGCGATGCAAATCGCAATCCTAGGTAGGAAAAAACTAGGATTCATAGACGACACCTGTAAAAAGAAAAGTTTTGGTCCAAATTAAGTCGATTTGTGACAGAGATGTAATGCGATCGTCCTATCATGGATTATGAACTGCAGGTCAAAGGAATTGTACAGTGGGATAGTTGTAACGACCCAACCGGTCGTTTTGAGAATTTAAGTCCCGTTTGGCTGCATAAGAATATGAGTAGCTTCGTATTATGTGTATTGACTTGCGTGCATGGTCGAATTCAGTTACCGGATGATTCAGAGTCAAATTGGAAGAAGGATTCTAGTTTTGGAAGCTTAAGCGGTAAGAGTTTACCAGAATTTGACTTTTATGTAAACGGCTCCAGAATGGTTTTGAATGATTCTAACAGCTTCGTATGGTGATTTTGGACTTAGGCGTGCACCCAGATTTTGATTTGGAGGTTCGTACGGTAATTTGGAGCATTTTCGGTGAAAATTCAAAAGTTGAAGTTTTGAAGGTTGAGAGGTTTGACCAAGAGTTGACTTTGGCGATATCGGGGTAGGAAAGAGATTCCGAGAGTTGGAACAGCTCCGTTATGTTATTCGGAACTTGCCTGCAAAATTTGACGTCATTCCGGGTTGATTTGATAGGTTTCGGCACGAGTTTTAGAAGTTGGAGGATTTGAAAGTTCATAAGTTCGATTCATGGTGCGATTCGTAGTTTCGACGTTGTTTAATGTGAATTGAGACCTCGAGCGGGTGCGTGTTAGGGTATGGACATTGTCTGGGCTCTTGTTATCGCTTCTGCAGCGCTGCTGGTACGACTATATTTTCCATAGATGCGGACCTAGGCCTGTTAAGTCAAGTTCGCAGATGTGAATGTCTGCCCGCAAATATGATAGCGCAGATGTGGAAATCCTGGGCAGAGAGTTTATATTCGAGGGTTTCACTATTTTCTCCACATTTTGAGTTTCAGACCTCGGATTTGAGAGATTCTTTGTGAGTTTTTCAAGCAAATCGATTGGGTAAGTGTTCCTTACCTAGAATTTAATATATTCCACGGTTTTATCTTTATTTTTATAATTTAATTTTTGTTTTGAGTTGAGAAAAATGGGGAGAATTGAAGAAAACTTTCAAAATGAAAAATTATGATTTTAGGGACGAATTGGTATCGGAATTTGATAATTTAGTATGGTTGAATTCGTATCATAATGGGTGTTCGGATTTTGTAAAATTTATCGGATTCTGATGTGCGGGCCCGAGGATCGATTTTTGGGTAGATTTTTGGATTTTGATAAATATTGAGACTTTATGATCTGGAATAGTTTCTTATGAGTTTTATTTGTGCTTTGAAGTTATTTTGGTTATATTTGAGACGTCCAGAGGTCATTTCACCTGAGAAGTTCATTATAGAGTATCAATCTCTCTGCTTTGAGGTAAATATCTTGCCTAACCTTCTGTGAGGGAAACTACTTCTTAAGATTTGAGTCTTCTATGCTAATTGTAGTCCGTGTACGCGAGGTGTCGAGCACGTTCTCGGGCTTATTTGTGAAGAGATGGCATTTTAGGGTTCTCAGGTCCTTTTTCACCGAGTATGAATTTGTTTTTATTTTGATTAAGTTTCTAAATTACTAGTTTCAATCCTACCTTCTTTAATTAGAATTAATTGACTCATGATTCTCTCTTATTGCTTACTTGACTCTTATATGACTTAACTGAAGATTTTTACCTCTTCTATTGCCATGCTATCTTTCCATAACTGCTTATCTTTATTTAAAATTATTTTTATCTCTAATGTAATTGTTTAGTCTTTATTGAGGTTATGATTATCTATCTGTTGCTTATACTTAATTGAATTTGTTAAATCTCTTTTGTAATTGTCCAACCTTAAAAGAAGTTTAGATATCCTAACCTTAGTTGACTTGTCCTTATTTGGAATTATTTGACTTGTGTTAGCTCCCTTGTTGCCGAATTGTGCATTTTGGACTATTGTTACATATTAATTCCTTCCTTGTTGAGTTGTGCTTATTATGACTAGCATTTTCTATTGTGGCTATTCCTTGTTAATTTGTTCTTCCGTTTCTTTGAGTTTTGGAATTTCTGAGTTGACTTATTTGTTGTACCCTTGTATTATTATCATTTTTGTTGTTGTACTTGTTGTTGTGATGCACGAGGTTTCTGTTGTGCGATTTTTGTTATTATGATGCACGAGGTTTCTGCCATACAGTTGTTGTTATGGGATTGCACGCAGTTTCTGTCGTGCTATTGTTACTATTGATATTTGCACATGCGACGTGACAAGGCGGGTTAGATATATGTGGGTTGCGCATATGGCGAGAAGAGGTGGGAACATTATTATGCAGGTGTGGTGAGACAAGGAGGGCATTCACTTTATTATTGCACACGTGGCGAGACAAGGTGAGTTATGTCAGGGATTGATTTGTGATGACTTGTGATGATGGCCTGGGAGCATTCTTGTTGTTGATATTTGTGTAGTGGTACACTTACCTATGTGAGTTTTATCTTGTGAAAATTTGTGAAAAATATTCTACGTGTTGTCCATTTCTTTTCTTGTACTTACTAGCTGGCATGAGCTATGTTAGGACACTTGCACAAGCATACACGTAGTTAAGCACTCTTATCGGTTAAGAGGTTTCTTGATATTGTTGAGTGTATATGAACACCCTTGTTTACTTGCCCTCTATGTGAGAATGACTCTATTTGGCACGTGATTCACCAGTGCAGTTATAAATTGTAATGAGGGTCGTGATGCCAAGTGTTAGGGTTCAGGAATTGGGACCCATGAGTCGTGAATATTCTGAGGTTCGGTACCTCGTGGAGTTTATTGGTTAAAATTGGGTGTGAAAGTGGTCATTTTTATTGAGTTGTTACTCGTCCTTCCATTATCTGCGATCACCGGATTTAGACCGTGTTCTGTTCATTTTACTGTGTCATTATTGTGGTCAGAGGCGGACCCAAAATTTTTATGCAATGGGAGCACATTATTCTGCTCAACCAGTACCTCCTAAAGGCTTTTTGTGTTTAGGGTGCCAACTGCTATAAATTAACTATTTTCAAGGTATACACATATACATATACAAGGCTTTGGCCGAAGTTTACGGGGTTCGGTGGCCCCTCACCATTACACATGGGTGCGCCTCTAATTTGGGTGTTCCGCTGTTAGTTGTTGTTTTTCCTTACTTACTGCAAATTTCCGTATTATTGTCATTATTCATAGTCTTTATATAGATATCGTACTTTGTTATTTCTACACTCATACTTGTTCAGGTTATTTAGACCAGTAGGCGTCTTGACTATTCCTCATCACTACTCCACTAAGGTTAGTCTTGATACATGCTGGGTACCGGTGTGGTGTACTCATACTACACCTTTACACATTTTTGTGCAGATCCAAGTATTTCAAAGTCAATTGATCATTAGCTAGTTGTACGCATTGTTGTTGTGGAGACTCAAGGTAAACCTGCTGATGTGTTCGCAGGTTTCAGAGTCACCTTCTTATTTTGTATTCACACTGTTTACCTTATTTCCAAACAGTTGTTTTTAGAGATTTTCTAGCAAACTCTGTAGACCTTCTGACTTGTACTACCGATTTTGGGATTGTAAATTTTATGGATATTTTCTATTTCAAATTTGTTAGATGTTATTTACTTATTGTTGTTATTCGGATAATGTTAGGCTTACCTAGTCCCTAAGACTAGGTGTCGTCACGACACCCAACAGAGGAAAAATTGGGTCGTGACAAGTTGGTATCAGAGCTCTAGGTTCGTAGGTGCTACGAGTCATAAACGAGTTTAGTAGAGTCTTGCGGATCGGTGCGGAGACTTCTGTACTTACCTTCGAGAGGATACAGAACTATTAGAATAGTTTCAATTCCTTCATTCCTATCGTGCGCGTTTATTGATCTTGAAGTTTGATACTTTTATGATTCCATTCTCTCACATATGGTGAGAACACGAGCTGCAGTTACTGATGACGCTGCCCCCGGAGCAGGTGTCGCTAGGGGAAGAGCAGAGGCCGAAGAGGAGCACGTGTCGCAGCTAGGGCATCTACGAGAGCAGCAGTTGAGGAGCGCAAGTAGTTCAGGTTGGGGGACAGGTAAGGCGCCTGTTGTTACCCTCAGACTTCAGGAGACCTTAGCACAGTTCCTGAGAATTTTTGGTACATTGGCTCAGGCGGGGTTGATTTCGGTTGCACCAGCTACTTCACAGACCGGGGGAGGAGCTCAAACTCTCGTCGCTCACACTCTAGAGCAGCAAGTTCACGTTGGACAGGTTCCAGGTTTCATGGAAACACAACGTGTGGTTCTAGTTCAACCTGTGGTTAGGGAAGAACAACTTAGACTTGAGAAGTACAAGAAGTACCATTCTCCTACCTTCAGTGGATTGGCGACAGATGATACCCAGGGTTTTATGGAGGAATGTCACTGCATTCTCTGTACTATGGGTATTGTGGAGATGAGCGGGGTTGCTTTCACTCGTTCCAGCTCATAGGAGCGGCTTATCAGTTAGGTATCCCGGCCGAGTCAGCTTCACTTACATGGGTTCAGTTTTCAGAGATGTTCCTGAGAGAGTTTGTACCTCAGTCCCTTCGAGATACATGGCACGCAGAGTTTGAGCAGTTACGCCGGAGCACTATGTCAGTATCAGAGTATGCCATTAGATTCAATGATTTGTCCAGACATGCACCTTCTTTGGTCGCTACAGTTAGAGAGTGTGTCCGTAGATTCATCGAGAGGCTTAGGCATGATATTTGGTTCAGCATGGCTCGGGAGTTGGAGTGGGATGTTTCTTTTTAGCATGTGGTAGGGATTCGCTCGCCGAGTATAGAGAATGTAGGACCAGGAGAGAAGGAGAGACGAGGTTAGGAGAGAGAGGACAGGAAGGCGAGGAGGCCTCGTAGACTGGAGAGATCTACTGGTCTTTATTTTGGAGACAGGGTACGGAATGGTAAAGGCTTTGTGGGTTATCCAGTTCGGGTTGCACTTCAGGCTTCGCATGGTGTTTCAGTTATTCATGGGTCTTAGAGTACCCGTACTGCACAGTTCCCATAGCCACGTCAACAGAGAGGTTGCTTAGAGTGTGGAGTACCATCCACACGGTGAGAGATTGTCCCCGACTCGGGACAGGTGTGTCACAGCGGGGTATTGAGGCGAGTAGAGGGCGCCCAAGAGGGGAAGGTCCGACGTGTTGATGTGCTTCATATAGTAGGCTTTGTCGCCCACCCTTTTTTTCCTCCTCCTTAGCGGAAGACCAGGATTATGACATTGGTTGGGACAACTCTTTCCTTTTGGGAGAGGGGGTTTGCATATTTTGAAGAGTCTCCACCTAACGATTTTAACGGTGCGTTAGGGAACCTAAGGGGTTTAATTACAACTACGTTTCTAACTAGAGATTTGTGTAAGCTTGAAATTATCCAAAGGGGAAGGTATTAGTCACCCATCAGGATCCACAAGTGTGGTTCCCGACCAAATGGTTTCGTGAATTTGTACAACTAACAAATAACAAGTAAAGGCTCAAATAAGAGGGGATTTTAGTCTAAAGCATACAGGTGTTTAGAAAACACTAGGGATGATTAGAAACTAGCGTATACAGGTGTCCTAGGTTTATAATAATATGGATCACATCAATACAATACCCGGTAATTACTCCTCGAAGAGGGGCTACACGTGGTATTAGCGCATATCCATATTTTACCCTCCCCACCCCGTGAAGGTAATTAAAGCGTGTGTTGGTCACGGATTCTATTACGTGCTATTACCCGTACCATCCTATCAGTCCTGGAGGAGGTTAGGACTACTATCCTAAAGGGTAGGTACTAGGCAGACCCTCAGGTTTAAAAGGGTAAAATTAAGGCGACAAGCAAAGAACATGTAGGACTGCAGTCAGTGGGAAACACATAGGAGCATAAAGGAGGCTCAGATTTTCCTCCGCAAATAATGCATATAATTAGCACGACTCAAACACATATAAGGGCAGTGTTGTTAATTAAGATCCTAAGACATGGTATCTAGGTGAATGTGGAGGATAGGAAGACTTGTTTTATAACCCAAAAACATGCTATAATCCGTTTGCGTACTGATTTAAAAGTACCTATTAGTGTTAAGTAGCACACACAAGAGAAAGATAGATTTCTAATTTTTTTGGAAATTTAGTCACCTAAGGCTTGTGCCTAGGGGAGGACAGTGTATATTAACAAAATTATTAGAGGAACTGTTGCAAATTGTTACCTAAACATGTTGTTCTAGGTTGTTCAGAACACAGAAGAATTACCAGTTGTTTTTAGAGAAAACTGAGTGAGGCTGTTATACCTTTTTTATACATCAGTAATTAGACTAAATGTAGTTGAGTGATTAAGACCCTATAACATGATATCTAATGCACAGGTAGAGATGCAGAATGATGCATATGCAGAATTCCTAAGCATGATTTCTAAACGCTCAGTAGTCACAGTATTAATCATGGTTTCAAAAGATGCTGGAGTGATAATTTATTTTAATGTTTTTTAGCCTAGGAGAAGATTTCCAAGCGTACATGGCAGTGTGGACATGATAGTACAGAATACCATTTATTAGCAGGATTTTTCTAAGTAATAGTGACCATATTGAAACAGTACGTATGAGACCTAATAAACATGATTTATAATGCATGAATTTGAACATATGGGCCTAAACATGATCTCTATTGTACAGATAGGAAACAAAGTCTAATAGCATGATTTCTAATGTATGAATTTGAACATATGGGCCTAAACATGATCTCCATTGCACAGATAGGAAATAAAGTCTAATAGCATGATTTCTATCCCTTTAATAGTTATCACACACATAGTTACCCCTCCCTTTTTACTATCCATCCCTGAGTTGTTTACAAATTATTACAGGCCAGGGAATTATGAATTACACAACCAAAGGAAAAATAAGAAGTTACTTCTATAGGGAGCCTTGAATCAGGCCCAGATCTTCCAAACCTCAATGCCTTATGGTATTTCATAGCCTTACATAGTTCGGGTGTATCAGAGTTCCCTAAGGACCTCAAGGGCTCCGGGGCAGTGCTCACACCCAGACATAGCCAAAGAATTAAACATGTGCAGTTTGGAAGTGCCAGCCTTGCGTGTCAGAGTTCAAAGGGTCCCCAAAGCAGTGCTCGCACGAAGGGGTCGGAAATTAGACTTCTAAGAGTATATGTGAGAGTGCTTTTTATTTAAAAAGATTTAAGTAAGGAACAATTTCGAGAAAGGGTAAGTAAGAAAACAGTTTTTTGAAGAAAGGAAATGGAAGCTTAACATCACAAAGGACCAAGGATAGTCCAACAAGCACAGACAGGGGTAATGGGATTAGGGGCAAATACAGAGCATGTAAGGGCATACATACAACAGGAAGATACACACATGGACATGCGATCAGGAACTCCTAAGGGCCTAGAGGATCAGGGGTACATCGCCAGGTTAGATTAACAACTAAGTCCATGATTAAACTAATGTACCAGTCATAGGAATGTAAGAAGTAGGTGTTAAGTGTACAGAAACATGCTGGTCATAAACAAATAAAGCCTAATTAAACATGCAGAGGGGAGTTCAGGATCCTAGATACATGCTGAAGAATAAGTAAGCAAGTTGGAAGCATGCTGAATTACAACAGTAATGGAAACATGTTGGTTTGAGGAACTGAACTCTAAATTAGAACATACCAGTGAAGTAGAGAAAGCGGTAACACAAACAGGAAAGTAGGAGAATGCACAATAGTTAGCCTTGGCTTGCAGCCGGCTAGCCTAGAGTGAGAGAGATTTTTTTGAACAGATTAGTTTGTGTGTGTGTCTGTGTATGAATAGAGTATATATAGTTTTGAAAACTTGATGAAAAATAAGGAAAGAACCAGAATTAACCAGTGATTGTGGGACTAAACATTAATCAGTACCCAATTAGTACAAGTATCCCTATAATCAAGGGAGTAATTCACACTGTGAGTATTAAATAAGGAAAGAACCATATATACCTTAGCGGAATATAAGAACAGTGTAAGTATAATAGAAAATTAGGTATCCCTTAATTGAAGGGGTTAAACTCAAACGGCTAGTAGGTAAAATAATAATTAAGGAAAGTTCTGATGCCTGTAACATATAAGGAAACAATTTCACCCCTAATTCAAGCATACAATTGAGACGAGGTTAAGAAGATATCACTTAAGGAAATAGTAATTCATTAACAGTTAATAAATCATGTAACAAGGTAAGAAAACAAAGTTGGAAATCAATAAGAACATCTCATAAGAAATCAGGGATTCGAAATTTGTACTAATTAAGGGAAGGCCTCATGTATCTAAGGAAACATTCAGAATCAGCAGAGGATATTGTATGAAAAATCAGTATAGTACTACTCGTAATCATTTAGTGATTCAAAGCAGTAATGATTCAAGCAAGGTGAACACACAAGAAGCAGCAGAATCAAAGACCCAATAGCATAGTGAAGCAATAATCACAAAGAAACAGGGATTACTCATGGAAAACAGACACACATACAAATCGAAAGAAAAAGAAATGCTCAGAATTTAGAATACAGTGTTAAAAATAAAGTTTTAACATAATAAATCATGACTAAATTTGAGAAACTGTTTGAAGAAAAGGTTTCAGAAACCCTAAGTGAAAAACATGTTTAAAAAATGGAAAACCTTTAAGAAAAAAATATAATAATACTCGTAATAAATCCGGATCTAGTGTAGATCTAAGAGAATAGGAAGGTTTTCGAAGAAAACATGTAAAAAACTTCATGATATACATAGATCTAAGACAGATCTAAAGGAATCGTGAAAACACCAGGGGTTAGGGTTTTAGAGAGTTGAAAAAAATAAGAAAAACCTTAAAGATGTCGCCAGCGTTAGCCGGAAAAGTCATGGATCTTACTCAAACGGCCGGAGGAGGCCAGAAGATGGCATGAGGGACCATCGGTAGGAGCTAAATAGCTCCAGGTTCGCCTGAGGGCCTTAGGGTGTAATTAGACCGGTGTAGGGTGAAGCAGTACCTAGGAGATAATGGGAGACCATAGTTTCCGGCGAGGGAACCAGCCGGAGAAGATGAACAAACTCCATTGGAGAAGGGAGGCAAGGGAATGTTCTAGAGAGAAGCAGAGAGAGATAGAGAGAGAATGAAAGACTGGGAAATGAGAGGTCGGAGGGGTGGTAGGTTTAATTATGGTAACACTAATATGGGCCGTTGATTTAAATTAATCAACGACTCAGATTAGTCGTGGGGTTGGGCCGGGTAGGATTTTAAGTCTGGGCTGGGTAATTGGGTCGATTAAATTGGGTAGGAGCCCAGGTGAAATTAGGCTAGCATTGAAATTAAAAGTGGCTATTAGTTAAATACCTAAAAAATAGATAAATAATTAATAAAAAATAGCTAATATTTAAATGAAATGAAGTTAATTCTAAATAAATGAAATTAAGGTAATTAATGAATATAAAAAATATAAAATGGGATAATTATTGATTTAAATGGTATAAAATGTATAATTAGGCCATAGTTGTAAAATTATTGTAATTATGGTCAAATAATACCAAATTGGATAATTTGTGAAATAATTAAATCCTAATAGGATTAAAAATGATATGTTGACTGGGAAATATTTTGAAATTATATATAATACAATTTATGAATAATTATTGAATATAAAAATACTGAATAATTTGGAAAAGGATTTAATAAAAATATGAAAAATTAAGAAAAAATACCAGTTATTATAAAGAGTGATTTTGGAGGTATATATACAAATTTTTTAAAAATAATTCGAGAAAAAATTGGGTATCAACAGCTGCCCCTCTTTACAGGGGAAGGATGAAAGAGTTGTCGGTTAAAGATATGATGGCCAATTTTGACCGAGTGGAAATAGCTTGAAAGGTTCAGGCCGCACCCTGGTTCTTGAGCTGCCTATATATCCCTGGTCTTACAGGAATCAAGCCGTATGTAGTTCAGGGGTCATCGGTTAAGTATACCGATGAAGTTTTACAAGAACGGACGCCAAGTACAGGGTTAGATGAGCAAATGGCTTACGGGATAGTTAGGAGACCTGGAGCGGAACCTCTCCCGCCTGGATGGCTGTTGCTTGCCGGATTACCTGCAAATAAACAATACGAGCGTATATTGTGCATAATTTAAACATGATGCAAATTCTCGTTGGACGATGAATGCTGTCTTTGGACGGTTAAGGATGACGTCTTTAGACCATGATGCCCTGGGCCATGAATTTCTTTGATGAGGGATTCACATGTCATGAAAAGATGTTCTCGGGCCATGGGGATGGTGCCTCCGAACCATGAAGCCTTTGAATAATAATATGCAAAATGGTAAAAGATATCCTCAGGCCATGACATGGTGTTCTCGGGCTATGAAGATGGTGCCTCCAAACAATGACGCCTAAGGATAGGTTGGGCGATATTTCAGCCTATGAAGATGCAATAGCATGATACTGACAAGACAGAGCTTAGCACGAAAAGAAGCGAATGATAGAGACAGGGGTTACTTTTGAAAAGTAAATGGAAGACAATGTTTAGTCTCAGAAGGAATAAAGGTAGCCTTATGCAATATGCGGATGCAAATGGAGACAACGTTTAGTCTCGGAAGGCAGAAAGGTAGACTTATGCAACATGCGGATGCAGATGGATACAGTGTTTAGTCTCGGAAGGCAGAAAGGTAGCCTTATGCGATATGCAGATACAGATGGAGACAACGTTTAGTCTCAGAAGGCAGAAAGGTAGCCTTATGCAATATACGGATGCATATGGAGACAATGTTTAGTCTCGGAAGTCAGAAAGGTAGCCTTATGCAACATGCGAATGCAGATGGAGACAGTGTTTAGTCTCGGAAGGCAGAAAGGTAGCCTTATGAGATATGCGAATGCAGATGGAGACATCGTTTAGTCTCGGAAGGCAGAAAGGTAGCCTTATGCAATATGCGGATGCAGATGGAGACATCGTTTAGTCTCAGAAGGCAGAAAGGTATCCGTATGCGATATGCGGATGCAAATGGAGACAACATTTAGTCTTGGAAGGCAGAAAGGTAGCCTTATGCGATATGCGGTTGCAGATGGAGACAACGTTTAGTCTCGAAAGGCAGAAAGGTAGCCTTATGCAATATGCGGATGCAGATGGAGACAACATTTAGTCTCAGAAGGCAGAAAGGTAGCCTTATGTGATATGCGGATGCAGATGGAGACAACGTTTAGTCTCGGAAGGCAGAAAGGTAGCCTTATGCAATATAAGGATGCATATGGAGACAACGTTTAGTCTCGGAAGGCAGAAAGGTAGCCTTATGCAATATACGGATGCAGATGGAGACAACATTTATTCTCGGAAGGCAAAAAGGTAGCCTTATGCAACATGGGGATGTAGATGGAGACAACGTTTAGTCTCGGAAGGCAGAAAGGTAGCCTTATGCAATATAAGGATGCATATGGAGACAACGTTTAGTCTCGGAAGGCAGAAAGGTAGCCTTATGCAATATAAGGATGCATATGGAGACAACGTTTAGTCTCGGAAGGCAGAAAGGTAGCCTTATGCAATATGCGAATGCAGATGGAGACACCGTTTAGTCTCGGAAGGCAGAAAGATATCCTTATGCAACATGTAAGGAAGGACGACATAAATTCTTAGCTGGTGTTAATTGCGGTACAACATTGTGATAATGAAGCATCGTTTGTGCTGATAATAAATATTGGCGTGTGCGATGAGTTTGAGGAACGATGTCTGTCCTTTGAGCGGATAATATGTTTTGGGGATTTTGCAATTTCTGCCTGCATCCAAAGAAAGATCGCGAGTTTTGTAAAGGGGGAAGGTTAGTTTGCATTCCCGCTGGCTCTGCTTGGCTCGTTGCCTTGATCTGATGGTACTGTCTGTATCAAGGGGGTAGCGTTCGCTAAACAAGCTGTTTCAGAAAAAAATCAATATGCATGATTTTGTAAAAATGTAATATATAATCTAAAATAGTTTTTAGATGAACCGATGACGTGGCACGGCTTGAGACATTGCAACCTCTTCTGCTGCGGAATTTTGAGGGTCCTCCTCAAAATTCTGCCCCAGTTTCCAATTGCGGGGAAAAATAGATTTTTATTGAATTGTGACTGAACCCATAGGGATGCCTACGTATCCCCCCTTAAACGGGAATCAGGTCAGGTGTAGTTCAAATTACATCATTGAGAAAGCATAAATATTACACATAGTAGCGTTTGACTGCATCTGAATTGATTGGCTAGGGCCAAACTTCTCCGTCCATTTCTGCAAGTATGAGTGCTCCTCTTATCAGCACTCTGTGAACCATGTACGGACCTTGCCAGTTAGGAGAGAACTTCACCTTGGCTTCATCTTGATGTGGAAAGATTTTCGGTAACACCAGCTGCCCTGGTGTGAATCGTCTTGGCTTGACTTTCTGGTTGAAGGCCCTGTCCATTCTGTTCTGATATAGTTGACCATGACATACTGCATTCATTCTCTTCCCGTCTATGGGGGCTAATTTCTCATAACTACTTCTTACCCACTCTGCATCGCTGAGCTCAGCTTCCTGTATAATTCTTAGAGATGGAATCTCCACTTCGGCAGGAATAACAACCTATGTACCGTAAACTAGCATATAGAGTGTTGCCCTCGTTGATGTGCGGACAGTGGTGCGGTATCCCGGTAAGGCAAATGATAACTTTTCATGCCATTGCTTGTGACTTTATATCATCTTTCTTAGTATCTTCTTGATGTTTTTGTTAGCGGCCTCTACGGCTCCATTCATCTGAGGTCTGTATGCTGTGGAATTCTTGTGTTTGATCTTCAAAGTTTCACATATAGCTTTCGTCAAGTCACTGTTGAGATTAGAACCATTGTCGATGATGACTGACTCTAGAACTCCAAACCAACAAACAATGCGGTCGCGGACAAAGTCGGCCACAACTTTCTTAGTGACTTCTTTATTAGAGGCTGCTTCGACCCATTTCGTGAAGTAGTCAATGGCGACCAAAATGAACCTGTGGCCATTGGAAGCGGCAGGCTCAATTGGTCCAATAACATCCATACCCCAAGCGGTGAACGGACATGGCAAGCTGGTTGCATTGCGCTCACTTGGAGGCACTTCTATCATATCCCCATGTATCTGGCAACGGTGGTACTTCCGAACATACTGGATGCAGTCCATTTCCATATTCAACCAAAAGTAACCAGCTCGGAGTATTTTCTTTGCTAAAACAAAATCATTCATATGTGGGCCACAGGTCCCTGCATGAGTTTCTTCCAGCAACTTTGATGCTTCCTTTGCGTCAACACACCTTAATAACCCCAAATCAAGAGTCCTCCTATACACGATTCCTCCGTTGTGGAAAAAATTATTGAACAATCTCCGAAGTGTGCGTTTCTGAGTGGAATTTGCAAGCTTGGGGTATTCTCCTTTTTCCAAGTACCTATCGATGTCATGACACCAAGGATTTCCGTCTGCTTCTTCTTCAATATAGGCACAGTAAGCTGGCTAATTATGGATCTTTATGGGAATAGGGTCAATCAAATTCTTGTCCGGATGCTGGATCATTGAGGACAAAGTAGCTAATGCGTCGGCGAACTCATTCTGGATTTTGGGGGCGTGCCGAAAGTCTATCTTTATGAACCTCTTTCTTAACCCCTGTACATGGTGCATATACGACAGTATCTTGGAATTCTTTGTTGCCCATTCTCTTTGTACCTGATGTACCAATAAGTCTGAATCACCAATCACTAACAGCTCATAGACGTTCATGTCAATGGCTATATTGAGCCCCAAGATGCAGGCTTCATATTTGGCCATATTGTTGGTGCAAGGGAAACTGAGTGCGGATATCGGATAATGCTGACCAGTCTCTGATACTAGTACTGCTCCAATACCGACTCCCTTGAAGTTTTCTGCTCCATCAAAGAACATCCTCCAACCATCATAGGATTCTGCAATATCTTCTCCTATGAATGATACCTCTTCATCAGAAAAATATGTTTTCAGGGGTTCGTATTCCTCCATCTACGGGATTCTCAGCAAGATGGTCTGCCAGATCTTGTCCTTTAACTGCCTTCTGAGTCATGTAGACAATGTCGAATTCGCTCAACAGGATTTGCCACTTGGCTAGCTTGCCAGTGGGCATGGGCTTCTGAAAGATGTACTTTAATAGATCCATCCTTGATATGAGATATGTTGTGTAGGCACAGAAGTAATGCCTCAGCTTTTGGGCGACCCAATTCAGAGCACAACATGTACGCTCCAATAGAGAATACCGGGCCTCATAATGGAGTGAACTTCTTGTTGAGGTAATAAATAGCTTGTTCCTTCCTTCCTGTTTCATCGTGCTGCCCCAAAACGCAGCTGAAAGCTCCATCTAATACTGCAAGATAGAGTTGTAAAGGTCTTCCTGGCTCAGGCGGTACTAGGACTGGCGGTGTTGACAAATATTCCTTGATTCTGTCGAAAGACTTTTGACAATCATCGGTCCACTTGGTCGCAGCGTCTTTCTTCAACATCTTAAAGATTGGCTCGCAGATGACTGTAGACTGTGTTATAAACCTGCTGATGTAATTAAGCCTCCCCAAGAAACTCATCACATATTTCTTGTTCCTTGGTGGTGGTAACTCTTGAATGGCTTTGACCTTGGACGGATCCAATTCTATTCCCCGGCGGCTTACAATAAATCCCAGCAGGAACCCCGAATGCACACTTCGCGGGGTTTAGTTTCAGATTGTATTTTCGCAACCTATTGAAGAACTTCCCCAAATTCTCCATGTGATCAGCAATTTTCTTTGATTTGATAATGACATCATCTACGTACACCTCGATCTCTTTGTGAATCATGTCATGGAATATGGTGTTCATGGCCCTCATGTAGGTGGCCCCTGCATTCTTTAGACCAAATGGTATCATCTTGTAACAATACACTCCCCACGGCGTAATGAACGCTATTTTCTCAGCATCTTCCTCATCCATCCAAATCTAGTGTTAACCAGCGAAGCAATCTACAAAGGACTGCAATTCATGCTTGGCACAGTTATCAATCAGAATGTGTATATTTGGCAAGGGGAAGTCGTCTTTCGGACTAGCCCAGTTGAGATCCCGGTAGTCGACGCAGACTCTGACCTTCCCGTCCTTCTTTGGCATAGGTACAATGTTGGCTAACCATGTCGGGTACTCCAGTACCCGGAGAACTTTGGCATTGATCTCCTTGGTAACTTCTTCTTTGATTTTCAAACTCATGTCGGGTTTGAACTTTCAGAGCTTTTGTTTCACTGGTGGACACATTGGATTGGTTGGTAGTTTGTGAGCCACAATAGACGTACTTAGACTAGTCATGTCATCATACGACCATGCAAATACGTCCTCGTACTCTGTTAGAAACTCTGTGTATTCGTTCTTTTCTGATGGTGACAAATGGATGCTGATGCGAGTCTCCTTGACGTTTTCTGAATCCCCCAGGTTGATAACTTCGGTCTCATCTAGGTTGGACTTAGGTCTGTTCTCAACTTCTTTGACAATCTCGTCAGGTATGTCGTCCTCTTCTGAATCAATGTCCGTTTGCTGCGTTGTCTCATTGCATGTCACAGTCATCGGTTCATCAAGACAAGTAATCGCAATGCTGTATAAAAAAAGTAATGAGAGAAAACAATAGCAATAAATATCAGATTCGTAAGAGAAATTTAGAAGACGCTTTGATAGATTGAATAATTGTTTTGAACATTGAAGATCTTTATTGCAGAAATTGAAAAATGCAGGAAAAGGAAAATCATTTAGTAAATAAAATAGTAAATAATGCTTGTTTTAGCCTTGCTACCCCGAGGCTCGTCGGGCTTTGGTTGTCTTGATAGACCAGTTCTTGAGATATGCCCCCTTGATTACAGTCTGTATGGAAGGGCCTTCCTCCCCCTCTCCCTCGAGAACAACACAGCAATCCATATCATCATTCTCTAGGAACAAACTCCTCATTGCTGCAAGTGCTTCTTCTTCATCTGAACCGTAAATAGTGTCGGCCTGCTTGAAGGTGTGCTCAAGATGAGGTATTGGCTGCTCCAAAGGGTAATAGGGACCGCACCAAGGTGGCGACCAGTCATTGAATTCCTGCCAAGTGTACTCATACCCCAGACCGAAAGTGGTGCCATGTTCCTTGAGCTTTATGGGCTTCGTAATCCCTTGGAGATTTTTACCGAGCCCTTTGCCTGGATCATATCCTCTCCAGTTCAGGATGCTCTCGATCTTATTATCCCGCCATTTGCCCTTGTCGATAGCATTGACCCGTTCAATATGGTGGTAAGTTCCTCCGCCTAGCTTCCTTTTTCCATCGATTACCGGAATAGTTTGACGGCTATAAATGGGGTTACTACCGTCAACCATGAATAATGACCTCGTGGTGGTTCAACTCGAATTTTACCGCCTGATGTAGTGTTGATTCTACGGCCCCAGCAACATGAATCCAGGGTCGTCCCAACAACAGGTTGTAGGATGCCGGAACATCTATCACTTAGAAATCTACTTTGAAACAAGTCGGTCCCATATGTAGACATAGACTGATCTCCCCCATGGTGGAACTCTGAGAACCGTCGAAAGCTTTCACATTGATCGCCCCATCCTTTATCTCATGTATCCCTTTACCCAGTTTCTTGAATGTTATCAATGGACAGATGTTAAGACTGGGATCTTCATCTATCAAGATTCTTGTGATGAAATGATCCTCGCACTGCACGGTGATGTGCAGTGCTTTGTTGTTCCCCAATCCTTCAGGTGGTAGCTCATCCTCATGAAAAGTAATTTTATGATTCTCCAGTACCTGGCCTACCATATTGGTCATTTCCCCACTAGTGATGTTGTTTGGCACATATGCTTCACTCAACACTTTCAACAAAGCATTTTCGTGTGTTTCGAAATTCTGCAGCAGAGAGAGGATGGATATTTGTGCCGGTGTCTTGTTCAGCTGGTCGATGACTGAATACTTCTTAGCCTATACCTTTCTCCAAAGGTCATCGGGACCCGTTTCAATAAGGGGAGGCCGGTTGGCGACCTGCTTGCTTGACTCGGCCAGATGCTTAGGGGTGTAAACCCTACCAGTTCTCGTCATACCCTGTGCTGCGACAGCTTCCTCAGACCTGACCTTGCTTTTCCTTCTTGCCTCAACTGTGTAGTCCCAAGGAATAGAGTTTGAATAGAAGGGTGGCGTGGTTGACATTGCCACCGGAATTGGTGCAGCCATCTTTATTTCAAACAGAATGTGTGTTCGGTGTGGCAAGGCTGTGACCTCGAACGAAGCTCGTGTATTTGCTGGTGATACAAACTCAACTTCAATTGGCATTGGTGACTTTTCAGGTGGTGCTGTTTCAAACTCAAATGGTATAGACATATTCACCTCAGCGACCTCAGATGGCTGAACCTCGACTATGATCGGTTTGAGAGTGACTGTGGATTTCTTTGGGTCATCACCTTCTGCGATCAACCCGATTGACCCCTCAGGATCCCAATCATCTTCTATTTCAATCATATGGATACCTTTACCCTTATGGTCTAGCAGAGGATTGTCGTGGACATTTGGAGCGGGGTCATTTTCCACAATAACCTTATTGTCAATGAGAGCATGTATTTTGTCCTTCAGAGAACGACATTCTTCGATGGTGTGTCCTTTCATGCCGGAATGGTATGCACAGGATTTGTTTGGGTTAACCCACTGAGAAGGGTTCTCAGGGGTGGCAGCAGGGATAGGTGTGACATAACCATCAACTTTGAGTTTTTCATACAGCTGGTCAATGGGCTCGGTTATGGCGGTGTATTGCTTTGGAGAGCGACGATCAAAATTGGGACGAGGTCTAGGGAAGTTTTGGCATGTAGGAGGTGATTGGTAATGGGATGGCTGGGAATTATAAGTGTGGTAGACAGGAGCGAGTTGTGGATATTTGGGCGAAGCAGGTTGATATGTGGGTGGTGGAGCTTGGTAGGAAGGTGGTGGAGTTTGNGGCTTCAAAATTTGTAACCATACCGCTTTTAATACCTTCTTCAATCCGCTCACCAAATTTGATGATGTCAGAGAACTTGTGGCCCTCAAAAATCATTAATTGTTCGTAATACTGCGGGTCCTGAGCCCGGACAAAGAACTTGTTCATCTGTTCTTCCTCTAGAGCAGGTCTGACTTTAGCGGCTTCAGACCTCCAGCGAGTAGCATACTCGTGAAAGGTTTCTGTAGGCTTCTTCTTCAAATTTTGAATGTAGAACACATCCGGTGCATTCTCTATGTTGAATCTAAATCTGTCCATGAAATCAGACGCCATGCTTACCCAGTTTGACCATTTCTTGGGGTCTTGGCTGATGTACCAAGACAGTGCATCTCCCTTCAAACTCCTCATGAACATCTTCCTGCGGATTCTTTCATCCTTTCCCAGGCCAACCAATTTGTCGCAATAGGTCCTCAGATGGACTCTTGGATCACCAGTACTGTCAAACATTTTGAACTTTGGAGGTTTGTACCCCTCGGTCAGCTCGACATCAGGTTGGATACAAAGGTCTTCATAATTCAACCCTTCAATCCCTTGGTCCCTTCAACACCCTGGACTCGGCTGGTCAGTTTCCTAAGCTCCTCGGCCATGTTCCTGATAAGTAAATCCTTTTCGTCAGACTCGGATGCTAGTGGGATAGGCGGAGTGGAGTGGGTCATGGTTTCCATATAGATGGGATTGTTATAGGTGTGGAAATGGTCTTTTGTGGAGTTTTGAGGTTCTAGGATGAGTAGTGGGTTGTTATTTGGTATGGCAAGCATTGCACTGTGTCGGGAGAGTTTGGTTCTTTGGGGGAGTGGTGTGATGGTGAGGTGCGGGATGATTTTGTTGTCTTGGGATATTTTGTGGAGGTGCGGTGTTTTGAGCATTTGTAAGGTTGACGTCAGGGATGTTAAGGGAAAATGACAAGTTGGCAAGATTTCGGACTTGATCGAGTTCTTCCTGAAACTTCAGCAATTTCTGTTCAAGTGGTGAAATGTTCTCATGCAGGACCTGAATACCTCGGCCATTAGCGGCCTCTACCCGTTCAATCACATTCTCCTTTCTGATGCGCTGGACTCTTCCATCTTACTTTTGCCTTTGTCTTTGCCCTTAGGAGGACTAGGGGAGGAGTAGGTGAAGGGCCCTTGGATCTGGTGCGATAGGATGATGATTCCAGAATGCACGAACTAACCTTTGTGGAGGGCAGTAAGAAAAAATAAAAACAAAAGGTAACCAAGTCAGTGAGGATCATGAAAAGAGTATTGCAGTATTTAAACACATGATGCGGAAATAAAAGCATGTCCTAAGTTGGGGACCTCTTTGTGCCCGAGGTAGGCC
The DNA here is from genome assembly GCA_005239505.1 of Nicotiana paniculata. Lineage (NCBI taxonomy): Eukaryota > Viridiplantae > Streptophyta > Magnoliopsida > Solanales > Solanaceae > Nicotiana > Nicotiana paniculata. Next base: position 76,463 of record ML355009.1, read on the forward strand.
TAGCGAAAAATTGATTTGGAGAACTTAAAATGCTAAATGCCTCATTTTATTGATAATAAAATATACAAATCCCGAAACGACAGACGAAAAATAAAAATCACTAATGGCCATTGGCCTTATTACACTGATAGAAAAATAAAGACATTCCTATCTACTTGGTCCCAGAAGGACCTTCCCCAGATTCGGCATTCCTGCTTTCTTCTAACAACTTTCCCAGCTCGCGAAGTCCCAGCAATAGGTAAGTTCTGGCTAGGTATCCCCCTATAGCTCCCTCAGCCTTTTCACAATCTTCAACCCTTTTGATGAACTTTTCTTCCAAATCGATTATACCTTGTTCCAAATATCCCAGCCTCTTGTTGGCACTAATAGCCATGTCCTTCCATTCCTCGATCAGTCTTTTGTTGGACTCATGTATCTTGTGGTGATCATCCTCATTTTCCCCGATCCTTTTATGCAACTAGTTGAACTTGACTTGTGCTTCAGCCCTTTCATCTATAACCCTATGACCTCGGACGTACCCCGTCTTGCTTTGACCACCCAGATCCTCTTCTAACCAACCAAGATAGAAATGGGTAACTGGCGTGATACCTGTCCGGCTAGATGGTGCCGTTCTCAAGTATAACCTTGCAGTGCCATAGGTGATGAGCTTGGCACTTGTGAGGACTGTCATTATTTTGAAAGTCGGCTCGGAGATGGCTCATCTTCTCGACCCTAGGGATGACTTGAGTCCTTCCTGCTTGCCTCATAACTCGAAGAGGGACGTAAGGATATGTCCCCCTTAGACCAATCAGTATTAGAAATGATGCGTCCCGGGATCAAATGATGAACTCGTCCATTGGAAACCATTCGAACATCCATTGAACCTATTCTTCAGTCAGGTTATCAAAAAGCTCGACCCATCCTTCAGCATTTTCAGGTTGAGCGAACATGTCAGGGATATAGTTAATTCACTTTGGGTGATGGAAAGCGATGTGGTCATCCCACATTCGGCGGTGGATGTCCTGTCGATATTCTCCCTTTTGGAGATGTTCCACGAGCCAGAGTTGAAGTAACAAATTGCAACCTTTGAAATGCTTCGCTCCTTGTTGACATCTTTCTAAGGCCCTATATATATCTGCAACGATCATGGTCACAATGCTGAAATATTACCCATTACCCCTTCCATTATGGTCTTAGTCACCATGGCTAACCTGGTATGGATCCTTTCTTTCTTCATCGGGAACACGATCAAACCCAAAAAGTAGACCATAAACACTAACACTCGGCGATGGACGTGTCCCAGAGAGGTGATAGCAAACTCGTCATGGTAGGTACGGTATGATTTTCTATAGCCATACCGTTCGTACAAGTAGTCAAAAGGAATGTACAAATCGTCCAGACATACCAATTCCGCATCCTTTTTTAGACCCATCATTTTGAGGAAACTTTTGCGTGTGCGGTTCTCAGGCATCAGCAACCCCTAAAGTTTCCCATATTAGGTTATCCTATCTCTTCTATCAACGGCGCCATTTTGATGTTCCTAAATCGGAACACGAATCTTTCACGATCCCAGAACAGGGTAGAGGCCTCTACTATCATTTTGTTAGGCTGGATTTCCAAAAGAGATGGTAGATTACCCAAGTGTTTCCTGACGATAGCTTTGTCGCTAGAGTGTTGATCCTCCCACCAACTCAGCAATTTTGGGTGGACGTTGGAGACTATGCCGAATCTGGGGATTTCGTGCCTCATTTTTTTTTCTGCAAAACAAATAGGTTAGGCCCTTACCCCCCCCCCCCCCCNGAAAAGGCACGGAACTTTCGACTGCACCGCTGATCGACTAGTTTTACCGCAAATAAGCCTTTCCGAATTTAGTGGGTGAAAATATAGGAAGGGCACAACCACTCATCAAGCATTGCTATAGTATTTTGTTTGGCACGAGTGGAGTATGAATGTTGAGCATGATTTATGCAATAAGTATTAAAACAGGTTGTCACGTATTTGCACGTTAAAGAAAGCGGTAAAAACGGTAATAATGATTTAAAGCAGTTACAAAAAGGAAACAAATAGACATGTCAGTTACGTCTTGAAAAAATAAGTACTCGAAGCAAACAATTAACTGCATGTAAAGGGAATAGGAAAGGTTGCAAGTATTTAAAATAAAGGCATAAATTCACGAAACAATTTGAAATGGTAAAAGTCTGGATATACCCAGCAGAGTCGCCATGCTGTCGCGCATCCTTTTTTTTCCTCCTCCTTAGAGGAAGATCGGGTTTATGACATTGGTTGGGACAACTCTTTTCTTTTGGGAAAGGGGTTTGCATATTTTGAAGACACGCCACCTAACGATTTTAACGGTGCGTTAGGGCACCTAAGGGGTTTAATTACAACTACGTTGCTAACCAGAAATTTGGGTAAGGGCTTGAAGTTATCCTAAGAGGAAGGTATTAGGCACCGCTCAGGATCCACAAGTGTGGTTCCCGGCCAAATGGTTTCGTGAATTTGTACAACTAAAAAATAACAAGTAAAGGCTCAAATAAGAGGGGATTTAAGTCTTAAGCACACAGGTGTTTAGAAAACAGTAGGGATGATTACAAACTAGCATATACAAGTGTCATAGGTTTATATTAATATGGATCACATTAATGCAATACCCGGTAATCACTCCTCAAAGAGGGGCTACACGTGGTATTAGCGCACTGGTCATCATATCCATATTCTACCCTCCCCACCCCGTGAAGGTAATTAAAGAGTTTGTTGGTCACAGATTCTATTGCGTGCTATAACCCGTCCCATCCAATCAGTCCTGGAGGAGGTTCGGACTACTATCCTAAAGGGTAGGTACTAGGCAGACCCTCAGGTTTAAAAGGGTAAAATTAAGGTGAGAAGCAAAGAACATGTAGGACTGCAGTCAGTGGGAAACACATAGGAGCATAAAGGAGGCTCAGATTTTCCTCCGCAAATAATGCATATAATTAGCACGACTCAAACACATATAAGGGCAGTGTTGTTAATTAAGATCCTAAGACATGGTATCTAGGTGAATGTGGAAGATAGGAAGACTTGTTTTATAACCCAAAAACATGCTCTAATCCGTTTGCCTACTGATTTAAAAGTACCTATTAGTGTTAAGTAGCACACACAAGAAAAAGACGGATTTCTAATTTTTTTGGAAATTTAGTCACCTAAGGCTTGTGCCTAGGCGGGGGACAGTGTATATTAACAGAATTATTAGAGGAGCTGTTGAAAATTGTTACCAAAACATGTTGTTCTAGGTTGTTCAGAACACAGAAGAATTACCAGTTGTTTTTAGAGAAAACCAAGTGAGGTTGTTATACCTTTTTTATACATCAGTAATTAGACTAAATGTAGTTGAGCGATTAAGAACCTATAACATGATATCTAATGCACAGGTAGAGATGCAGAATGATGCATATGCAGAATTCCTAAGCATGATTTCTAAACGCTCAGTAGTCACAGTATTAATCATGGTTTCAAAAGATGCTGGAGTGATAATTTATTTTAATGTTTTTTAGCCTAGGACAAGATTTCTAAGCGTACATGGCAGTGTGGACATGATAGTAGAGAATACCATTTATTAGCAGGGTTTTTCTAAGTAACAGTGACCATATTGAAACAGTACGTATGAGACCTAAAAACATGATTTATAATGCATGAATTTGAACATATGGGCCTAAACATGATCTCTATTGCACAGATAGGAAATAAAGTCTAATAGCATGATTTCTAATGCGTGAATTTGAACATATGGGCCTAAACATGATCTCTATTGCACAGATAGGAAAGAAAGTCTAATAGCATGATTTTTATCCCTTTAATAGTTATCGCACGCATAGTTACCCCTCCCTTTTTACTATCCATCCCTGAGTTGGTTACAAATTATTACAGGCTAGAGAATTATGAATTACACAACCAAAAGAAAAGTAAGAAGTTACTTCTATAGGGAGCCTTCAATCAGGCCCAGATCTTCCAAACCTCAATGCCTTATGGTATTTCATAGCCTTTCATAGTTCGGGTGTATCAGAGTTCCCTAAGGACCTCAAGGGCTCCGGGGCAGTGCTCACACCCAGACATAGCCAAAGAATTAAACATGTGCAGTTTGGAAGTGCCAGCCTTGTGTGTCAGAGTTCAAAGGGTACTCGAAGGGTCCCCAAAGAAGTGCTCCCACGAAGGGGGCGGAACTTATAATTCTAAGAGTGTATGTCAGAGAGCTTTTTATTTAAAAAGATTTAAGTAAGGAACAGTTTTGAGAAAGGGTAAGTAAGAAAACAGTTTTTTGAAGAAAGGAAATGGAAGCTTAACATCACAAAGGACCAAGGATAGTCCAACAAGCACAGACAGGGGTAATGGGATTAGGGACAAATACAGAGCATGTAAGGGCATACATACAGCAGGAAAATACACACATGGACATGTAATCAGGAACTCCTAAGGGCCTAGAGGATCAGGGGGTACAGTGCCAGGTTAGATTAACAACTAAGGCTGTGATTAAACTAATGTACCAGTCATAAGCATGTAAGAAGTAGGTGTTAAGTGTACAGAAACATGCTGGTCATAAACAAATAAAGCCTAATTAAACATGCAGAGGGGAGTTCAGGATCCTAGATACACGCTGAAGAATATGTAAGCAAGTTGGAAGCATGCTGAATTACAACAGTAATGGAAACATGTTGGTTTGAGGAACTGAACTCTAAATTAGAACATACCAGTGAAGTAGAGAAAGCGGTAACACAAACAGGAAAGTAGGAGAATGCACAATAGTTAGCCTTGGCTTGCAGCCGGCTAGCCTAGAGTGAGAGAGATTTTTTTGAACAGATTAGTTCGTGTGTGTGTCTGTGTATGAATAGAGTATATATAGTTTTGAAAACTTGATGAAAAATAAGGAAAGAACCAGAATTAACCAGTGATTGTGGGACTAAACACTAATCAGTACCCAATTAGTACAAGTATCCCTATAATCAAGGGAGTAATTCACACTGTGAGTATTAAATAAGGAAATAACCATATATACCTTAGCGGAATATAAGAACAGTGTAAGTATAATAGAAAATTAGGTATCCCTTAATTGAAGGGGTTAAAGTCAACGCTAGTAGGTAAAATAATAACTAAGGAAAGTTTTGATGCCTGTAACATATAAGGAAACAGTTTCACCCCTAATTCAAGCATACAATTGAGACTAGGTTCAGAAGATATCACTTAAGTAAATAGTAATCAATTAACAGTTAATAAATTATGTAACAAGGTAAGAAAACAAATTTGGAAATCAATAAGAACATCTCATAAGAAATCAGGGATTCGAAATTGGTACTAATTAAGGGAAGGCCTCATGTATCTAAGGAAACATTCAGAATCAGCAGAGGATATCGTATGAAAAATCAGTATAGTACTACTCATAATCATTCAGGGATTCAAGGCAGTAATGATTCAAGCAGTGTGAACACACAAGAAGCAGCAGAATCAAAGACCCAATAGCATAGTGAAGCAATAATCACAAAGAAACAGGGATTACTCATGGGAAACAGACACACATACAAATCGAAAGAGAAAGACATGCTCAGAATTTAGAACACAGTATTAAAACTAAAGTTTTAACATAATAAATCATGATTAAAAGTTATAAAACATTTAAGCATATGGGAAAAATCACTTGAACTTTGAGAAACTATTTGAAGAAAAGGTTTCAGAAACCCTAAGTGAAAAATTAAAAAATGGAAAACCTTTAAGAAAAAAATGTAATAATACGCGTAATAAACTCGGATCTAGTGTAGATCTAAGAGAATAGGAAGGTTTTCGAATAAAACATATAAAAATCTTCATGATATACATAGATCTAAGACAGATCTAAAGGAATCGTGAAAATACCAGGGGTTAGGGTTTTAGAGAGTTGAAAAAAAAAACAAGAAAAACTTTAAAGATGTCGCCAGCGTTAGCCGGAAAAGTCATGGATCTTACTCAGACGATCGGAGGAGGCCGGAAGATAGAATGAGGGACCATGGGTAAGAGCTGAACCGCTCCAGGTTCGCCTGAGGGCCTTAGGGCGTCATTAGACCGGTGTAGGGTGAAGCAGTAACCAGGAGATAATGGGAGACCATAGTTTTCGGAGAGGGAACTAGCCGGAGAAGACGAACAAACTCCATCAGAGAAGGGAGGCAAGGGAAGGTTATAGAGAGAACCAGAGAGAACTAGAGAGAGATAGAGAGAGAATGAGAGAATGGGAAATGAGAGGTCGGAGGGGGAGTAGGTCTAGGTTTAATTATGGTAACACTAATCTGGGCCGTTGATTTAAATTGATCAACGGCTCAGATTAGTCGTGGGGTTGGGCCGAGTAGGATTTTAGGTCTGGGCTGGGTAATTGGGCCGATTAAATTGGGTAGAGGCCCGAGTGAAATTAGGCTAGCATTGAAATTAAAAGTGGCTATTAGTTAAATACCCAAAAAATAGATAAATAATTAATAAAAATAGCTAATAATTATATGAAATGAAATTAATGCTAAATAAATGAAATTAAGGTAATTAATGAATATAAAAAATATAAAATGAGATAATTATTGATTTAAATGGTATAAAATGTACAATTAGGCCATAGTTGTAAAATTATTGTAATTATGGTCAAATAATGCCAAATTGGCTAATTTGTGAAATAATTAAATCCTAATATGATTAAAAATGATATGTTGACTGGGAAATATTTTAAAATTATTTATAGTACAGTTTATGAATAATTATTCAATATAAAAATACTGAATAAATTGGAAAAGGATTTAATAAAAATATGAAAAATTTCGAAAATACTAGTTATTATAAAGAGTGATTTTGGAGGTATATATACAAATTTTAAAAATAATTTGAGAAAAAATTGGGTATCAACAGGCTTGAGACCGCTGCGCTAGATGATGTCATAAATGTATGTTATTGATTGTTACAGAGAGGCACCATTCATATTTTGTTTCGGTTCTGCTTATCGGGGCGAGTTCTCTTATTTGTTACTTCACTTATAGGTGAATTCATGAATTAGTATTTTGTTTATGTGTTTTCCTCTATTGGGAGATTCTACGAGTGGTAACCAGTTCCTATCCTTTGTTTCTATTCATCATTGAGAGTTACGAGGCTAGAAGTGAATTCTTGTTACCCATTACGGTAAGTTTTGATGTGATTGTTGAGTATTTTTTGTTACGATTCATGAGTATTTTTGGTTACGATTCCTGAGTTCCTGATCATGTTGGTACATTGGCTCAAGCCGGGTTGATTCTGGTTGCACCAGCTACTTCACAGACCAGGGGAGGAGCTCAGACTCCCGCCGCCCACAATCCATAGTAGCGAGTTCACGTTGGTCAGGTTCCAGGTGTCATGGAGACACAACATGTGGTTCCAGTTCAGCCCGTGGTTAGGTATAATCTTTTATCAGTATCTAAGCTAAAAAAGGAGTTACAATGCTCAGTGTGTTTCTTTCCATATTCTTCATATTCCAGGACCTCTACGGTGAAATAGTGAAGGGGATTGGTAAGGAAACTGAAGGTCTATACCTGTTCCTTCATAACACTACAAAAAATAACACAGCTGAAAATAGAGGATTAGTAGGTGTTGCACCCTATTTTGCACTAGTCAAGATAGGATTCAACTTATGGTTTCTCTATTGTTGATGAAAGAGAATCGCCACCTAATATTTGAAGGTATACTAGGGTACCTATTTAATTAGTAAGTCACGTTCTTTGCGGTTCTTCTAACACCTGTGAGATTATGGGTAAGGGTTCTTATTATTCTAAGAGGAAGGTGTTAGGCACTCCTTAAATATACCTGAGGTAGCTCATAGGATTTAGACTAAGTTTCTAATCAATTATTTGTAAAAAGCTTTAATTAATAATAAGGAAGGCAGCTTATTGTATACCTAAGGATGATATTGATAGAAAGAATGTGGAGTGCTTAAGGGATATGAATTTATGAAAGGGTTCATAAGAGATGTTAAAAGAGTTTTGAAATTGGCACATAAGTGGTCTAAATTTTATAAGCTTATAAAAGAGATTGAGTTATGAAAACACTTTGAATTGGGGGATGGTTATTTACATAATGCTAAAAGGATGTTTGTGAGAAAGCATATCTAGAATTTACCTTAGATTCGAAGGATTTACAAAGAAAGAATCATTTGCTGGAAATTCCTTAAAGACGACGATTTTCTGAAGTTTTGATTTTTCTTTTGACAAAACGAAGTTGAAATCTGATTTTCCTTTAGAAATAAAGTTGCTTTTCTCTAAGTTCTGGATTTCAAAATCCTTAAAGAGAAGAAGGGTGAGTAAAAAATAGTAATTAGCGAGCAGATTACAACTAGCTAACTAAGGATTTCTTGTTACCTAATTTCATTTTTTAAAATCCTATATTGTTTAAAGCTTGCCTAAGTACTTATGATACTAAAGCATAAAGGAAAAAGGAAGTTATGATATATAAGTGTTATATACATGAGAGGTAAAACAACAACAAAGACATAACAAATACAACTAACCATTAAACTAGTAGAGACAGTAAAATAAATTGACGAGGGTAAACGGAATTGAGGAAAGAGGACTGAACTCTAGGATTGGGCCTCAAGAATATAGGCCCAGCGGTATAGAAGAGAGAACACAACAGACTTTGGAACCTTGGACGTGGTGCAATTGAGCTGGAATTGGGCCTGAGTTCATCAAGAACTCAGAGGCCCAAACAGATGTACATGTAAAAAGTAAGAAGGTCATTAGACATATAGCCAATGCATTACACATACTCCAACTACAAAACATTTTGATGCATATGACAAATACATAAGCAGTTAATTAAAACAAGAACAAGATTAATGTGGTAGAGGAAATTATATATTAACGTGGTGGCTTTACTTAGCAAATAATTCACATTGGAAACCTTCCATTGTCATTAAACATTAAACCCTTAAAGAACTAGGTGTGTTAATAAATTAAGAGCTAAGGAGGGGACCCCACTCAAGGCTGATGCTCCCTTTGGATCCCCCGACACTTCAAAGTTTCCAACGTACTCAAGGGCCAGGGCAATGCTTGTGCCAGGGAGGGCAACCCAACATAGAGTCGAACTCCACTCCCAAATACCCTTAATCACTAACAACATGTTTCCCTAATAGGTTTAAGTGCCAATGAGGCCCTTCCAATGCGAACTAAATACTAAAGTATTACATGCCACAACATATATACTTTCCTCTTAATAAAAATAATACAAGAGAATACATATTACTATGATACTAAATAGGGAAAACTATCAAGGAAAACTAAAGGGAGAGGGGCTAAGTTTAGAATACACACAGTTTCATAATAACACCATTACAGGAATATATCACTAAGGCATAACATATTCAAGCAGACACTGATAATATTACTTGACAACTTAAAGATATCAAGACAGATTCAAACCAATAGTCACTGTTATGTTGGATCGGTTGGTTCGGGTTCGGAGTGGTTGTGGTGAGAAAAGAGACACTTAGTCTCTTAAGTTGGCCTTGTGGTTAGAAAAGTCAACTGGAAGTTGACTATTAGGTAAATGACCTCGGAATGTGGATTTTATAGCCTGGATAGCTTCTTTAGGTGATTTGGGACTTAGGAGTGTGTTCGGATTGTGGTTTTGATGTCCGAAGTAGAATTAGGCTTGAAATGGCAAAATTGAGTTTTTGGCGAGTTCTGGTCGGCAGTGGAAAATAGGGTATCGGGGTCGGAATGGAATTCCAAAAGTTGGAACAGGTTTGTAGTATCATTTTGGATGTGTGTGCAAATTTTCAGGTCAATCGGACGTGTTTTGGGTGGTTTTGGCATCATTGGCGAATTTCGGAAGTTTAGAAATCCTTAGGCTTGAATTCGGGGTGAATTCGGTATTCGGATTTTTCTTTGAGTGATTCGAAGGCTCGACTAAGTTTGAATGATATTATGGGATGTGATGGTATGTTTGGATGAGGTCCCGAGGGCCTCAGATGAGTTTCGGGTGGTTAACGGACTTAGTATTTGGTTGGCAACTGCTGAAATCTGGTATCAACTGTTTCTGGTTTCCTTGTACACGATCACAGGAGTCCATTCGCGATTGCGTAGGATTATTTTGGGGCAGAGGTAAGTTTGTTCTACATGGTCGCAGGGTTAGGGTCGCGATCTCGATCTCGTAGTTTTGCAAAGTTGTGCATCGCGAACGCGTGGCTGAGGTCGCGTTCGCGTAGAAGGATTTGGAGCGGCAGTGTGATGAAGGAATTACTCTACGCGATCGTGTAGAGTTGGGCGTGTTCGTGTTCTTGTGAGAGGGTGCTATCCACGATCGCATGTGTGTTTCTGCGATCGTGTAAGGTTCAAATGCAGGGAGGCTTGTTTGTGCATCGCGATCGCGAGGCAATTTCTGCGATCGCAATGGAGACTTATCTAGGCAGAATGTTTAAGTTCAAAATGAGGGTTTAGACCATATTTTCAAAAACCCATTAGAGAGCTCGGGAGAAGGTGAAACTTGAGGAGGTTTTTAGTGGAGTAATTGCGGTAAGTATTCTTCACTCGCATTTGAGTTAATTCCATGATTTAGTCTTGATTTTCATAATTTAATTTGAGAAATTATAGTGGAAATTGGGGGATTAGGGCTTGAAGTTCTAGACCTTGATTTGAGGATTTGAAGGGCCATTTGTTGTTGGATTTTGGTGTATTTTGTATGTATGAACTCGTGAGAGTGTAAGGATTCCAGTTTTGTAATTTTTATCAAATTTCGAGACGTGGGCCCGAGGGTCGGGTTTGGCCAATTTCGAGATTTTTGGTTGAATTTGATAATTTTCGAGTGGGCTTCGTTCCTTAGCGTATATTAATGATATAAATCTTATTTTTTGGTAGATTTGGATCAATCAGAGGCCGAGTCTAGAGGCAAAGGCATTGAGAGCTAGGATTTTAGACGGGTTTGAGGTAAGTAAAGCTTCCAAACTTGGTTCTGAGGGTTTGAAACCCCGAACTATATTCTATATGATTATAATTAAGGTGACGCACATGCCAAGTGAAAGGCGTGCGGGCGTACACTGAGTGATTTGTGGCTCATCTCAAGGCACTGTATGATAGCTATTTTGGATTGATATCCGCACTTTTATTGATGTGGTTAATGTGAACATGCTAGAAATCATGCTAAGTCAAATGCTAGGGCTTCACGCCGAAAATGTTGAGACCCGAGTGGTCATATATTGTTGTCTCCTTTTTTTTATTTGATTTTGTATACTCAGTCTTGTCATAGCATATCATTTCATGCCTCAGTCTCGATAATTGTTAATGCTATATATTTATCATTTTTTCTGGCTAGTTCATGCATCTGTGAGCCCATGTGAGCGAGACTGGAGAGTAATGACTGAGTGAGGCCGAGGGCCTGTTATTGAGACAATTATGAGATCTTACTGCACACTACAATGATACTCTGATCATGCCTTTGTTGGCTTAATATAGAGCTTGGGCAAATAGGAGCCCTTCTGGAGTCTTTACACTCCCAATGAGCCCATTAATATAAAGGTATGGATCTTCCCTGGACATGGATCTTGTCCGAAGTTGATGATATGTGAGGGATGGATCGTCCCTGGACATGGATCTTGTCCGAGTGTTGTATTTCGGATATGGATCTTCTCTGTGGGGGCTAGATTGGGCTTTTCCTCAGTACTGAGTAACTACGGTCACCGGTGTTTATGCATATTCTAGGATGGATTTTCCCTGGTCCTGACAGTCATATACACTACTGAGTGGACTTCTGTGTGTGAGCCTTGAGTGTGCATTTCCACACTGTTGATACATATTCATGTAGAGTACTGAGGTATACTTGGGTTATTTATCATATCGGTCATATTCTGTTTTCATTATCTGTTGAAACTGTGAGCATGCCTAAACTACGTGTACTGTTTTCATTACAATTATTGAGGTTTAGTCTGTCACTACCTCTCAGCCTGTAGTTTGGGTTCGTTACTTCTGAGTTGGTGTACTCACGTTACCCCCTGCACCTTGTGTGCAGATCCAGGTACATCGGGACCCAGTAGTGGTTGCTGAGCTGCAGTCAGAGTTCCTTGGGAGGCATCGAGGTAGCAGTTGTCGATCGCAGCCTCGATTATCTCCTTCTCTATCCACTTGTCATATTTACTTATTTCAGACAACTCTGTGTCGGCTCTGTATTTTGATATTTTGATGTAGTATCTCATGACTCGGTGACACTAGATCTAGGTTCGGTTTTTCTTTTATTTATGTTATTAGTGATGTTAAATCCTTAAATGCTTTTATAAAAACAAGATTCTTGCTGTAAATATAATAATTTTTTCCTGAAAATAATTTTTAGCAATGAAATGTGTGGCTTGCCTTATTTCACGATAGGCTCCATCACAACCGGGTATTTGGGGTCGTGAAAAGTTGGTATCAGAGCCCTAGGTTAAATAGGTCTCGCCAGTCATGAGCATGTTTAGTAGAGTCTTGCGGATCGGTACGGAGATGTCTGTACTTATCTTCAAGAGGATACAGAACCTTAGGAAAAATATTACATTCTTAAATTTTGTTGTGCGAATATGTTGATTCCTGGAACTAAACTTTTGTTGTTTTCATTCTCTCACAGATGGTGAGGACTCGCGCTACTGATCAGGGTGACCAGACACTAGCTAGACCAGCAAGAGGTCGAGGTTGCGGTCGAGGCCGTGACAGAGGGAAGGGTGCAGCCCGCGCAGCAGCCAGGGCAGTACCTGTGGACCCTCCTATTGTTTAGGATCAGGTCCCCGCCACAGATTTTACAGCGAGACCGGTTCAGGCACCAGCTGTGTCTATTATGATTCCGGGTCTTCAGGAGACCTTAGCTCATATTTTGGCTGTGTGCACCAGTCTTGCATAGGCAGTCGCTATGTCTACTACTGCCGCTACTTCTCAGGCAGGGGGGAGGCACTCAGACTCTAGTTGCCCGGACAACTGATCAGGTTACCTAGGGGCTTCAGACACCGGGGGAAGCTCCAGCCTAGCCGGTTACCTCAGCACAGGATTTTGTGGTCCTAGCTTTGGAAGACGATGAGCAGCGCAGGTTGGAGAGATTTAGTAGACTTCAGCCTCCGACTTTCAGTGTTACTGAGGGCGAGGATGCCCTGGGCTTCTTAGAAAGTGTTAGAGGATTCTTCACACATCAGGGATATTGGAGGCCAGTGGGGTCCCATATACTACCTTCCAGTTCTCAGGAGCTGCACTCGCTTGGTGGGAGGCCTATGAGAGGCGTAGACCTGTTGATGCAGCGCCCCTTACCTGGCGTCAGTTCTCCATTTTATTCCTGGAGAAGTATATACCGTAGTCCCATAGGGAGGAGCTGCGCAGGGAGTTCGAGCAGTTGCGTCAGAGGGACATGACCATGATGCAGTATGAGATGAGTTTCTCTGAGTTGGCCCATCATGCTATTTGGCTAGTTCCCATGGATAGGGAGAGGATCAAGAGGTTCGTTGATGGCCTCACTTATCAGCTTCGGATTTTTCTGACCAGGGAAAGGGTATTTGGCGCTTCTTTTGAGGAGGTGGTTTAGATTGCTAGAGAGATTGAGTCAGTTCGCCGCCAGGAGCGAGTCGAGAGGGAGGCATCGAGGGTCTGGTAGTTTTGGTGGTGTCCATTCAGGGGGTCAGTCTCAGCACAGTAGAGGCCGTTCATTTAGGCCCCCTCATCCAGTCTTCCCATCCTACAGTGGTGCATCATCGGGGCATGGTCCCCGCAGCTCTCATCCGGGCCATTCCTCATTCAGTTCTTTTCCAGCCCAGAGTTCATCTCGGCCACCATCAGTTCAGGGTTCCTCGGCGCATGGTTCTTCTAATGGTTATTCTGGTTCTAGGGGTTCCCTTCATTCCCCACCGTCATTTGCTGAGATGGGTTGCTGTGAGTATGGTGATCCAGGTCATATCAAGAGGTTTTGTCCCTGCCTTTTGGGTGGTTCATTCCAGCAGAGGAGCCAGCCTTCAGCTTCAGCACCAGTTACTTCACCGCCCGCCCAGACAGTTAGGGGTGGGGGCTAGTCAGCCAGAGGCCGCCCTAGAGGGGGAGGTCGATTAGGTGGAAGTAGTGATTATAGGTAATCAGATGCTATGGCCTCAGATGTAGTGATTATAGGTAATGTTTCATTATGTCACCAAGATGCTTCGGTCTTATTTGATCCAGCTTCCACGTATTCTTATGTTTCATCATACTTTGCTCATTTTCTGGATATGCCTCGTGAGTCCTTAGTTATATCTATTCATGTGTCGACCCCGGTGGGCGATACTATTATTGTGGACCGTGTGCACCGGTCATTTGTGATATCTATTGGGGTCTGGAGACCCGAGTGGATCTATTATTGCTTAGCATGGTTGACTTTGATGTGATATTGGGCATGGATTGGCTATCTCCGTGTCGAACTGTTCTAGATTGTCACGCTAAGACCATGACCTTAGCGATGCCAGGATTTTCAAGATTTGAGTGAAGGGGCTTTGTTGAGTATGTGCCTAGTAGGGTGATTTCATACCTGAAGGCCCAACGTATGGTAGAAAAAGGGTGTTTATCGTATTTGGTTTTTGTGAGGGATGTCAGTATTAAGACTCCCAATATTGATTATGTTCCTGTGGTCCATGATTTTCCGGACGTGTTTCTTGCTAACCTGCCAGGCATGCCAACTGACAGGGATATTGATTTGGTGCCGGGCACTCAGCCCATTTCTATTCCACCGTATTGTATGGCACCGGCGGAGTTGAAGGAATTGAAAGAGTAGCTTCAAGAACTCCTAGATAAAGGGTTCATTCGGCCTAGTGTGTCGCCTTGGGGTGCACCTGTGATATTTGTAAAGAAGAAAGATGGTTCCGTGAGGATGTGTATTGACTATAGGAAGTTGAAAAAGGTTATAGTAAAGAATAAGTATCCCTTGACTCATATTGATGATTTGTTTGACCAGCTTCAGGGAGCCAAAGTGTTCTCTAAGATTGATTTGAGATCCGGGTATCATCAGCTAAAGATTCGGGATTCTGGTATTCCCAAGACAGCTTTCAGGACTCGTTATGGTCACTATGAGTTTATGGTGATGTCTTCTGGGCTGACCAATGCCCCAGCAATGTTCATGCATTTGATGAACAACGTGTTTCGGCCGTACTTGGATTCTTTTGTTATTGTGTTCATTAACATCCTGGTATATTCTCGTAGCCACGAGGAGCACGCTCAGCATTTGGGAGTTTTTTTACAGAGATTGAGGGAGGAGAAGCTTTATGCAAAGTTCTCCAAGTGTGAGTTCTGGCTTAGCTCATTAGATTTCTTAGTGCATGTGGTGTCCAGTGAAGGTACTCAGGTGGATCTGAAGAAGATAGAGGCGGTGTAGAGTTGGCCTAGACCATCCTCAGCTACAGAGATTAGGAGCTTCCTTGGTTTGGCGGGATATTACCATCGCTTTGTGGAGGGGTTTTCTTCTATTGCTTCGCCCTTGACCAAATTGACCCAGAAGGGTTCTCCGTTCAGGTGGTCGAACGAGTGTGAGGAGACCTTTCAGAAGCTCAAGGCTGCTTTGACCACAGCTCCAGTGTTAGTATTGCCATCAGCTTCAGGTTCTTATACCGCATATTGTTATGCCTCGAGGATAGGCATGGGTTGTGTTTTGATGCAGGAGGACAGGGTGATTGCCTACGCCTCGCGCCAGTTGAAGACTCATGAGAAGAATTACCTAGTGCATGATCTCGAGCTAGCAACCATTGTTTACACCTTGAAGATTTGGCGTCATTATTTGTATGGGGTGCATTGTGAGGATTTCACTGACCACCGTAATTTTCAACATCTGTTTAAGCAGAAGGATCTGAATTTGCGTCATAGGAGATGGTTGGAGCTTCTCAAGGACTATGATATCACTATTCTATACCATCTGGGGAAGGCTAATGTAGTGGTCGATGCCTTGAGCCGCAGAGCAGAGAGTTTGCGGAGTCTAGCATATCTTCCAGCAATAGAGAGACCATTAGCACTTGATGTTTAGGCCTTAGCAGGACAATTGGTGAGGTTGGATCTGAGCCCCGTCGGGTATTAGCTCATGTAGCTTCCAGGTCTTCTCTTTATAATCGGATCAGAGAGGGACAATATGATGACCCACACTTGCTCGTTCTTCAGGACAGGGTCCAACAAGGTGATGCCAGGGATGTAGATATTGGTGATGATGGGGTTATGAGGATGCACGGTCGGATTTGTGTGCCCAATATGGATGGGATTCGAGAGTTGATTCTAGTAGAGGCCCATAACTCAAGGTATTCCATCCATCTAGGTGCCACGAAGATATATCAGGATTTGAGGCAACATTATTGGTGTAGGCGGATGAATAAGGATATTGTTGAGTTTGTAGCTCGGTGTCTCAACTGTCAGCAGGTCAAGTATGAGCACCAGAGACCAGGTGGGTTGCATCAAAGGTTGGATATTCCGGAGTGGAAGTGGGAGCGGATCACCATGGACTTTGTAGTTGGGCTCCCATGGACTTCGAGGAGGTTCGATGCTATATGGGTAATTGTGGATCGGTTGACCAAGTCCCTGCACTTCATTCCTGTTGGTACTACTTATTCTTCAGAGTGGTTAGCTGAGATTTATATTAGGGAGATTGTCCGGTTGTATGGTGTTCCAGTTTTTATCATTTCTGACAGAGGTACTCAGTTCACATCTCAGTTTTGGAGGCGGTGCAAAGAGAGTTGGGTACTCAGGTCGAGTTGAGAACAACATTTCATCCTTAGACGGACGGGCAGTCATAGCGCACTATTCAGATTCTGGAGGACATGTTGCGTGCTTGTGTCATTGAATTTGGGGGTTCATGGGACCAGTTTCTGCCACTCACGGAGTTTGCATATAATAATAGTTATCAGTCGAGCATCCAGATGGCGTCGTACGAGTCTTTATATGGTAGGAGGTGTAGATCTCCAGTTGGTTTGTTTGAGCCGAGTGAAACTAGGCTATTGGGCACAGACTTGGTACAGCATGCGTTGGATAACATGAAGTTGATTCAGGAGCGGCGTCGCACCATGCAGTCTAGGCAGAAGAGTTATGCGGATCGGAAGGTCCGGGATGTGTCTTTCATGGTTGGGGAGAAGGTGCTACTGAAGGTGTCACCCATGAAGGGTGCTATGCGGTTCGAGAAGAGAGGCAAGTTGAGTCCCCGGTTCATTGGGCCTTTTGAGGTGCTTCAGAGGGTTGGAGAGGTGGTTATAGACTTGCTTTTCCCCCCATCTTGTCGAGTGTACATCCGGTATTCCATGTTTCCATGCTTCGGAAGTATACTGGTGACCCGTCTCATGTCTTGGACTTCAGCTCAGTTCATCTAGAGAGTGATATGTCTTATGAGGTAGAGCCAGTGGCTATTTTGGGTTGTCAGGTCAGAAGGTTGAGGTCTAAGGATATAGCTTCAGTGAAGGTACAGTGGAGAGGACAGTTGGTGGAGGAGGCCACCTGGGAGACCTAGCGGGAGATGCGGAGTAGATTTCCTCACCTATTTGAGACTCCAGGTACGTTTCTAGACCCGTTTGAGGATGAATGTTTGTTTAAGAGGAGGAAAATGTAACGACCGGCCGGTTGTTCCGTGAGATTAGCCCTGATTCCCCTGTTTCGGCTTTTTCATGTGTTATTTATCCTAATTATGTTGTGTTGGGTCGGTTGGTTCGGGTTCGGAGTGGTCGTGGTGAGAAAAGAGACACTTAGTCTCTTAAGTTGGACTTATGGTTTGAAAAGTCAACCGAGAGTTGACTATTAGGTAAACGACCTTGGAATGTGGATTTTATAACCCGGATAGCTTCGTTAGGTGATTTGGGACTTAGGAGTGTGTTCGGAATGTGGTTTTGATGTCCGGAGTAGAATTAGGCTTGAAATGGCGAAATTGAGTTTTTGGCGATTTCTGGTCGAAAGTGAAAAATAGGCTATCGGGGTCAGAATGGAATTCCAGAAGTTGGAACAGGTTTTTAGTATCATTTTGGATGTGTGTGCAAATTTTCAGGTCAATCGGACGTGTTTTGGGTGGTTTTGGCATCATTGGCGAATTTCGGAAGTTTAGAAATCCTTAGGCTTGAATTCGGGGTGAATTCGGTACTCGTATTTTTCTTTGAGTGATTCGAAGGCTCGACTAAGTTTGAACGATATTATGGGATGTGATGGTATGTTTGGATGAGATCTCGAGGGCCTCGGATGAGTTTCGGGTGGTTGACGGACTTAGTATTTGGTTGGTAACTGCTGAAATCTGGTATCAACTGTTTCTGGTTTCCTTGTACGTGATCGCAGGAGTCCATTCGCAATCGCGTAGGCTTATTTTGGGGCAGAGGTAAGTTTTTTCTACGCAGTCGCAGGTTTAGGGTCGCGATCCCGATCTCGTAGTTTTGCAAAGTTGTGCATCGCGAACGCGTGGCTGAGGTCGCGTTCGCGTAGAAGGATTTGGAGCGGCAGTGTGATGAAGGAATTACTCTACACGATCGCGTAGAGTTGTGCGCGTTCGCGTTGTTGTGAGAGTGTGCTATCCGTGATCGCGTA
The DNA here is from genome assembly GCA_005239505.1 of Nicotiana paniculata. Lineage (NCBI taxonomy): Eukaryota > Viridiplantae > Streptophyta > Magnoliopsida > Solanales > Solanaceae > Nicotiana > Nicotiana paniculata. Next base: position 94,939 of record ML355009.1, read on the forward strand.
AGGTTAAAATGTGGGGAGGCTTGTTTGTGCTTCGCGATCGCGAGCTATTTCCTCGATCGCAATGGAGACTTATCTAGGCAGAATGTTTAAGTTCAAAGCGACGGTTTAGTCCATATTTTCAAAAACCCATTAGAGAGCTCGGGAGAAGGTGAAATTTGAGTAGGTTTTCAGTGGAGTAATTGGGGTAAGTATTCTTCACTCACATTTGAGTTAATTCCATGATTTAGTCTTGATTTTCATAATTTAATTTGAGAAATTAGAGTGGAAATTGGGGGATTAAGGCTTGAAGTTCTAGACCTTGATTTGAGGATTTGAGGGGCCATTTTGTTGTCGAATTTTGGTTAATTTGGTATGTATGAACTCATGAGAGTGTAAGGATTCCAGATTTGTAATTTTTATCGAATTCCGAGACGTGGGCCCGGGGGTAAGGTTTGGCCAATATCGGAATTTTTGGTTGAATTTGATAATTTTCGAGTGGGCTTCATTCCTTAGAATATATTAATGATGTAAATCTGATTTTGTGGTAGATTTGGAGAAATCAGAGGCCAAGTCTAGAGGCAAAGGCATTGAGGGCTAGGATTTTAGCCGGTTTGAGGTAAGTAACGTTTCCAAACTTGGTTCTGACGGTTCGAAACCCCGAACTATATGCTATATGATTATAATTAAGGTGACGCACATGCTAAGTGACGGGCGTGCAGGCATACACCGAGTGATTTTTGGCTCATCCCGTGGCACTGTCTAGTAGCTATTTCGGATTGATATTCGCACTTTTATTGATGTGGTTAATGTGAACATGCTAGAAATCATGCTAAGTCGAATGCTAGGGCTTCACGCCGAAAATGTTGAGACCCGAGTGGTCGTAAATTGCTGTCTCCTTATGTGTTTATTTGATTTTGTATACTCAGTCTTTTCATAGCATATCATTTCATGCCTCAGTCTCGGTAATTGTTGATGTTATATATTTATCATTGTTTCGGGCTAGTTCATGCATCTGTGAGCCCATGTGAGCGAGACTGGAGAGTAATGACTGAGTGAGGCCGAGGGCCTATTATTGAGACAGTTGTAAGATCGGACTGCACACCGCAACGATACTCTGATCATGCCTTTGTTGGCTTGATATAGCGCTTGGGCCAATAGAAGCCCCTCCGGAGTCTTTACACCCCCAGTGAGCGCATTGATATTGAGGGATGGATCTTCCTTGGACATGGATCTTGTCCTAAGTTGATGATATGTGAGGGATGGATCGTCCATGGACATGGATCTTGTCCGAGTGTTGTATTCCGGAGATGGATCTTCTCCGTGGGGGCTGGATTGGCCTTTCCCTCAATACTGAGTGACTATGGTCACCGATGTTTATGCATATTCCGGGATGGATTTTCCCTGGGCCTGATAGCCATATACAGTACTGAGTGGACTTATGTGGGAGAGCTGTGAGCACTATGTGCATTTCCACACTGTTGATAAATTGGCATGCAGAGTACTGAGGTATACTTGGGTTATTTATCATATCAGTCATATTCTATTTTCATTATCTGTTGAAACTGTGAGCATGCCTAAATTCTATATACTGTTTTCATTACAATTATTGAGGTTTAGTCCGTCACTACCTCTCAGCCCGTAGTTTGGGTTCGTTACTTCTGAGTTGGTGTAATCACGTTATCCACTGCATCTTGTGTGCAGATCCAGATACAGCGGGATCCGGTAGTGGTTGCTGAGCTGCAGTCAGAGTTCCTTGGGAGGCATCGAGGTAGAAGTTGGCTCTGTATTTTGAGAGTTTGATGTAGTAGCTCATGACTCGGTGACACTAGATCTGGGTTCGGGTTTTCTTTTATTTATGTTATCAGTGATGTTAAACCCTTAAATGCTTTTATAAAAATGAGATTCTTGCTGTAACTATAATGATTTTTTTTCGTGAACTTTTAGCAATGAAATGTGTGGCTTGCCTGATTTCACGATAGGCGCCATCACGACCGGGTATTTGGGGTCGTGACACCTATTTTATGGAGGCTAAGCTAATGAATGCATGCAGACTTTAAAGTAATTCATCAGGGGTTTCAAAGAGATTAAGGACATGGATGTATTGCACATGTGTGTGAAGATCTCAAACAGGTTATGGAACAAACATACTTAGTTGTGCAACAGTTATTAGTTGACCCTATCCAAACAAAGTTATGCTTATACTAAGAAGACGAAAATAGTTTCTTATAAAATATATATGCAGTAAAGATTCATGAGAAGAAAACATCTTGGTGCAGATAAGATAGTTCCTTATGCATACAACAGTTAAGCATGATCATAAGAAAAATTATAGTGATAACTTAGATATCATTCTCAGAGTTAACAGGTACCAAATGCAGAGAAGAAAAGTCTCTAAAGAATCAGGTTCTTTAAACTTAATTAAGTGACATGGTTATATGGTATATTAGTTAAAGTTACCAAATAATGAACCTGATCATAGACATATAGAATGCATGGAAATGATATGCAGAGATGGAAATTATAACAGTACCATTGGTGAAAGGGAAACATGAACATGATTAGTTAATCAATGATAGTGATCAGACAGAATAAGGTCCATAGTGATAACTCAGAGGCAGTTTAACAAACACAGGCAGAGAAGAAAGTATTTGAACGTTGTAAGTTCAAACTAAAAGTTAAAGGAAAAGGATACATGTCTTGAACAAATTCAGGTTTCGATAACTACCAAGTAGCACACTTAGATTCTAAAACTCATAAAATTTCGAATGTGTGATAAACCAGGAATGAGTTCATTGTAAGTCACTAAGAACTATGAAATTTACATTGAACATAAACATATAGAATTTAGGTATGGAGGCTGTAAGAAAGCTTAGAACAAAGATCAATAATTATCATTCAACTAATCGATTATCACTTAAGGAATCATAATAGAATAAGCTACCCATAATGGATTATTATACTAGCACATGTCCAACACATACAACATAATTATAATTTACATAACTTAAAATTGACATATCTAAATCATTTAGAGAGACGAACAAAAGAAAAGGGAAAGAAAGGTGTTGACCTTCTTAAGGGTAGTAGACCAAACGAATTTCTTTTGTTGCTCAAAGATCCCAGAAAACCTTCAAGCTTAGACCAGCAAAGAACTTGGCAAAAGAGAGGGGAAAAAGAAGGGACCTAATTATCAGAAACCTTAATTTCTTAGTGTTTATGACTGTTACGAGTTTAGGTTGCTTTGGTTTTTGTGTTCGATCGTCTATTGGTAATAACAGTAAAGACCCTTTTTATAGTGGAATTCAATACTATAAGGCTTCACCAATTCAAAATCAGTAGTAGAGAGTGACACACGGTAGATGATCATAGCTAATTGAGTGAAAATCAGAAGACAGAGGGAGGAATCCAGTAACGATTTTACCTGTGTACTGGAATGGAGTGAGTTGTTGAATGTTGAAACGAAAGAAACCATTGGTCAGAACCCTAATACCAAGAGGCCATGGAATTTTACCTCTGGGTGTTGAATATTGATGATGAAGCCAGCTAGCACCTTCTGCCTACTTTGATTTGAAAGAACAAAGGAAGAAACATGTGAGTTTGAAGTTTCACCTTTGGGGTCTGATTTCTTCGACTAGGGTTTAGAAATCGAAAGGCAAAAATGGAAAGTACGACGGGACTGGGAGTGCATGAACAAAAGGAATAGCCATGCATGCCATGGATTTGAAAGATCAGTGACGATTTGAAGTTTTATCTCTAAAGTTAAGATTTCAAAATTTAGGCAGTTTGAATTTGTGATTGGAAAGGGAATGTTAAGCGAGAATCAAGGATAAGGAAGACATGATGGATGATTTCTTGATGGGTTCAAGACCTTGCACAAATTTTTGGAAGGTTCAGATGATTGATGGGTCTGTATGCTCGGGTGAGATGAGAGAAGAAGATGAAAGGGGAAGGTGAGGCAACTTAGTATTATAAAAATGAATTAGGGTTTGGAGGAATAGGGGCCCGTCTTTAGGTTAATATTGAGAGATAGAATACGATTCATTGGATCTGGTGATCAACGGCCCAGGAATTTTGGGCATTTAGGATTTTTAGAAAGAATTTGAAGGGTCATTGGACTAAGAGGTTTGAACGATGGATATGGAGTCTTTGGGCGGCTGTTTTAAAAATCAAAGAAAAATCAGAGACTAAATGGGAGCCGTTATCAGATGGATCAACGGTTCAGATGTGTGTGTGTTCATTTTGTGAATAGTAAAAGGGATTGACGTGGCAAACGCTGATTGGTGCGAATAGAGTTACTTAGATTGCCAAGTTAGAAGAGAAGGGTGGACTTGGGCTCGGTATTTTCGGATAGGGATGTACATTTGGGCTAAAGTAATTTAATAAATAGCCATTTTTTACTTGGTTAAGGAATTGCAATTGTAGCTTAGTTATAAAACCCCTTTTAAAATTAATTTGAATAAACTTAACAATTGTAATAAAATGTGATGAAATTATAATTACTTATGTTACTAATTATTTTAATTATCTATAAATGACACATATTTCAAATTGTAGCACTAATTTCAAAATATTAATAAAGTAGCATAAAATTGGCTGATCATTGGATATATTTTCGGATAGGGCTGACAATTGTTGACGATCATTCGAGAACTACTTGGTTATATTTTCTTAGACTTAAAAGTGATGTGAATGTTATACTCAAAAAATTATTTTCTCTAGTACTAACTCAGTTTGGGAAAACATTTAAAATGATAAGATCAGATAATAGAGAAGAGTTCATCAATGAAAATTGCTCACAGCTTTTCAGTCACAAGGTGTAATTTATACAAGGACATGTGTGTATAACCCTCAGAAAAATGGAATTTCTGAGAGGAAACACAAATATATCTTGGAAATTGCAAGAGCAATTAGATTTTAAGGTGATATCCATTTGAAATTCTGGGGTCATTGTATATTGATTGTAGTGTACCTGATACACAGAGTGCCATCTGTAATCCTTGGAGGCTCTCCATATGAGATCTTTCATAAGAGAAGGTCAAGCATGAACCATTTGAAAGTAATGGGATACATGTGCTTTGCTGAGAAAGTGAATGTACAAGATAAGTTTGATGCCAGAGCAGTTGCAGCAGTGATGATGGGCTATTCAGAAGTCAGGAAAGGATACATTTTATATGACTACACTAACCAAATTTTCTTTGTAAACAGGGATGTCATTTTCAAGAAAAACACATTTCCTTTCAAGCATAGAAAACCTTCACCGCCTTCTTTGTTCATTGACACTGCAATCGATTCTACTTGCTAGAAGCAGGACATGGGAACCTTGGAAGTTGATCCTTTAGATTTCTATGAAGACTCCACAATATATTTCAGATAACCTTGATCAACCTGACTTAGACTTAACGGAAGAGTATCATGATAGCATACCAGTCGTCCCTATTGTTGACCAGACAAATTATGTTGAAGCAGATGTTCTAGCATCTGAAGTGCCTACCTCAACTTTTGCACCAACACCTAATACAATGGATCCTGCTTCTTCATCTAACTTGAGACACTCAGTTAGAACTAAGAAACCTCTAGGATGGTTTTTCGATTATGTTACTACACCTGCAGGCCCCTCTTCCTCTATATCCTATCCTATACAGCATTCGGTTGCATACTCCAACATCACCATTAGCTATAAATCATTTTTATCAAGCTTGTTTTCTGTTGTGGAGCCAAAGAACTACCATGAGGCTTCTAAAGATGCTAGATGGGTGGAGGCAATGAAGTCTAAGATTCAAGCACTTGAGGACAACCACACCTGAATTAGTTTCCTTGCCTAAGGGTAAAGTTCTAATTGGCTACAAGTGGGTCTTCAAGGTCAAATACAAATCTAATGGTGATATTGAGAGGTTTAAAGCTAGGTTGGTGGCCAGGGGGTTTAACCATCAAGAAGGGATTGATTATAATGTAACATTTTCCCTGGTTGTTAAGATTGTCACTGCTAGATTTTTAATTTCAATAGTTGCTATTGAAGGGTGGCACATTCATCATATGGATGTCTATAATTTCTTCTTTCAAGGTGGCTTGCCAGATGAGGTATACATGTAGCTTCTTGAGGGCTTCACAAGTCAGGGGGAGACTCATATGGTTTGTAGACTTGTCAAGTCCCTCTATGGGCTGAAGAAAGCTAGTCACGGATGGAATGTAAATCGAACTGAAGCTCTGGTGGCTCATGAATTTATACAAAGCAGTCTTGATCACTACTTATTCACCTTAAAACAAGATGTCAACACTGTCATTATTTTGGTGTATGTTGATGACATGTTGATCACTGGTAATAATCTTCAGTTGATTGAAAGAACAAAGCAGAAGTTGCACCAAGCCTTCAAGATGATGGATCTTGGTGAGCTGAAATACTTTCTAGGGCTGGAATTTAGCATGTCGACTAAGGGAATTCTAATGACTCAAAGGAAGTACTGTCTTGACCTCATTGAAGAACTGGGACTAGGTGGAGCAAAGCCAATGGGAACTCCACTTGAATAAAATCAGAAGCTCACAGTAAAGGAACTTGATGATATCACAGGTGTGAAAAGAGATGAATTACTAGAAGATAAAGGGAAGTACAAAAGACTCATTGGGAAGATTTTGTACCTTACTCTTACAAGGCCAAACATAGCTTTTGGAGTGCAGCCATTGAGCCAACATATGCAGCAAACTAAGAGCCGTTAATATTTAGCTTTAAGTATATATATTTATATGTATATCGCCTCACATTTTACTCGTATTTCATAGATTTTAAAGGTGAAATGTATTGATTTATACTAATTCGTGGTGTTTCTATGTGTAGCAATCATCCGGAGGCAATATGGGGCGAAAGGTGCGAGATTAGAGACAAAAAGGAGAGAAATTGGAAAATGGCCATTTGTAGCGCCACAGGTAGCGTGGGGCGCTACCTGCGGCCCAGTTTCCAGAACCTCAAAAATCCCAACGCCAGGGTTAGTTCCCTACGCTACCTTGGGCGCTAGGTGACGGGAAAGTATCCTACTTCGTCCGGGACAAGGTTATTTCGACCCAAGATGCCCCCAACTCATATAAAATCAATTTTAAACCTATTTTGGAGGGGGGACTCCAATTTGGGAGGCAAATACATGCACGGAAGACTCGGGAGCAAGGATTCTCGGGATTTCTTCTTTTCTCTTCCTTTAATTCATAGTATATTAGTTCTAGAGTTGTGGGGTGCTACATGAAGATTGTTGTTTGAAACTTGAACCGCTCTTATTATTTTATCATATTGGTTTATTTATTAAATCTTGCACTTTATTATTTGATTTCTTGATCAACAATTGAATACTATCTACGAATACGGGATTGAACTCGGGAGAGAGAATTCTAGATTGCATATAAGATTGAGTCGAGCAAGATCTTGAACTTGAACATCAAGAACGGATTTGCAGTAAGGATATGGATATACCTAATCGCCTTGCTTGGTTATTATACGAGAATTATTAATACGTTCTTGTAATTCTAGTTCCATAGGAATATAGGTGTTAGGTTAGCTTGAATAGGCGAGTAGTACTTCAGCAGAATACAACAAGCAATATTAACCTTGTCAATCAATAAACCAGATAAATTAATTAGACAATTTAAGTGAAAAAGTCAACGAGATTGTTAGCTAACCCATATCTCTAAAATATTTTCTCCCTTTGAATTTGCATCTAAGCTTGCCGATGTATTTTTTTTAATTTATTAATTTTCTACTCTAGATTAATTGTAGTGAAATATTCATAATTTAGGAATCGTTTGAATAGGTTAGTTTGGGTTTAAGTTAGTTGATAGTTAATCACAAGTCCCTGTGGGTATGATATCTGGACTTACAATCCTATATTATTTATCGACCACGTATACTTGCATGTGGTTTGGGAGCAACAACAGTCACTGGGAGGCAGCCTTGAGAATTATGAGGTATGTAAAAAGGGAACACGTCATGGGTGTACTAATGAGCAGTTAGAGTAACAACACATTGAGTGCATATTGTGATGTTGATTGGGCATCATGTCCTAACACTATAAAGTCAGTCACAGGCTTCATTGTCAAACATGGGAACTTACTTATCTCCTGGAAGTTCAAGAACCAAAGTATAGTTTCAAGGAGTTCAGCAGAAGCATAATATAGAAGCATGGGTTGGATAGTTGCAAAATTGATTTGGTTGATAGTGTTGTTTGAAGAACTAGAGGCAGAAGTGGAAGTGCCAGTGAAATTGTTATGTGACAATAAAGCAACCCTTCAAATTTCTGCAAATCCAGTGTATCATGAAAGGACAAAGCATATAGAATCAGATTGTTATTTTATCAAGGAAAAAATACATAAAGGGATCGTGAAAACAGTGCATGTGAGATCTAAAGAACGGTATGCAAATATATTCACCAAGGAAATGTTGAGATCACATAATGAGTACCTATTATCCAATCTGGGAGTGCCGAACATATTTTCACCTACCAGCTTGAGGGGGAGTATTGGAATAAGAGTAACTTGAGCTGAAGTAACTGGGGTTTAGGAATCGCTTGAATAGATTAATTGTTTGGGTTTAATTTAGTTAATAGTTAATCTCAAGTTCATGTGGGTAAGATATCTAGACATATGTTGAGGCCAAGTGCACACGCAAGTATACGTGGTCGTCAAGTAATATAAAGGGACTAAAGTCGGATGTCGAACCCACGAGGACATGTGACTAACTATTGACTAAATTAGACTATCCTAATTATCTAAACAAGGATTAAACCCAAAAGTAGTGATGCTAAAGAAATTAAAATAAAATAAAAATAGCTAATGAACTTAAAATAGAGGGAGAGCAGATTTTTATATTATCAATGTGATGAAAACGATTTAAGGTTATGGGCTATCTAACATTCCTATTGTATTCTTCAATTGAATTAACTAACTAATTTATCTAGTTTATTGGTTAACAGGGTTAATATTGCTCATAAGAATCTTTCAAGTTCTTACTCGCCTATTCAAGCTAACCTAATGCCTATATGTCTATGGAGTTAGAATCAACATGAACGCATTTATAATTCATGTAAAGCAACCAAGGCAATTAGGTATATGTATATCCTAACCGCGAATCCATTCACCGATGCCCAGGTTCAAGAACTTGCTCAACTCAATCCTATATGCAATCTAGAATTCCCACTTTCGAGTTCAACTCTAAATTCATAGATAGTATTTAATTGGTGATCTAGCAATCAAATAATTAAGCGCAAGATTGAATAAATAAATCAATATGATAAACTAAGAAATCAAAATCAATATAATAACAATAGTCATGAAAGAACCACAACCCTAGAACGTGAAGTTTAGCTCCACACAGACATGATATAAAAATAACAAATAACATAAAGAAACATAAAAATTACAAAGTTTGATGGAAGAAAGATGAAACCTGCCTCCACGGTGGCTCCATTCTCTCCCTATGTCGAATTCCCTTCAACAAGTGTGTTCGATGACCTAAAAGGGGCATTTTTGGCTTATATATTGCATACAAAAGTCGTGGGCCAAACGTCTCCTACTCCTAATCCTACTCAGCTTCAGGGATTGATGCTGAGGTGGATGCTTCGTATCCACCTCGTCCTCCACTTCTTCAGCTTCGCATGCTAGGGTGATGTGCCAGGTGCGAATGCTATGGTCCGACTTCACTGCTAAAGTTACACGAAATATGATTTTTTTTTTCTAGGTTGGATGCGATATCCAACCTCTCCTCCTCTAGCTAGAGCACCTTTTCTTCATATTTTTGCACTCCAAACAACTTAAATCATCACACACAACTCAATTAGTCATAAAACCAATAATTAAACCATGTTGAACATTTTTAACACCAAATAGCACCAAAAGCGGTTAAAACATGGGTAAAAGAACATCAAAACATAATAGAAATATGCCCAACGTCAACATACGATCCTATATTACTTGTCGAACACGTATACTTGCGTGTGTATTTGGGAGCAACAAGTTTTTGGCGCCGTTGCCGGGGACTTCTATGACTGTTTTGCTAGATTAGATTTTTACTTTTTACCTATTCAATTTTTAACTTTAGGTTAGTGTAGAACTTATTTAATTATTTTTTTCTTTTTTTTTACACGGAATCTTGGAATGAGAATGGTCGAATATTGGTTATTCTTATTTTGGTGATCCCTATCCATATTGTGGAGGACTACACTTGTGGCAAAACTGTGAATCTCAATCTTATGAGCGAAATTTTTGTAATGTGTGTGGTTATCAAGGTGGCCATTGCGATGGTTGTCCTAATTCTCTTTACCCTTATCTGAGCCCTTATTATAATTTTTCTAATAATATTTGTGAATTTGTGTCACGGCTCGGAATTCCCACATTCGGGACCGTCATGACGCCTAACATTTCAATTGCTAGGCAAGTCAACGTTAGAGAACCGTTTAGTCTATTTTAGTCAATTTCAATAACAGAATCAATTAAGCCAAATACAAGCTAAAACTGAAATGCGGAATGACATAATTGCCCATAATATCTACTACAATTCAGATCTGGAGTCACAACTCACGAGCCTCTAAGATTTTCTACAAACAGAGTCTGATAGAAATACAATTGTTCTGAATGAAAAAAAAAAGTAAAAATAGGGTAAATAGAAGGGGGGCTCCAAGGATTGCGGACGACAGCAGATCTATCTCGAGTTTCCAATAAACAAGTCCAAATTTCTATGCCTCACGAACATCTAGGGCCGATACCAAAATTTGCACAAGAAGTGCAGAGTGTAGTATAAGTACAACCGACACCATGTACTCGTAAGTGTCGAGCCTAACCTCGACGAAGTAGTGACGAGGCTATGACTAGAAACTCACATAATGAACCTATGCAGATGACAGTATATGTACAAGGTAACAACAGATAAAAGCTAATCATGTACTATTGGGAGGGGGCATGCTAAATGGGATACAAGATACGAAAGACACAACAGAAATAATAAACAGAACAGTCAATAAGACTTTAACCAGTATGAACAATTAAGAAAAATGAAAAAAATTGCATGGCATCACCCTTCATGATTTTACTCTCAACCTCATAATAAAACAAGAACACTGCACAGCATCACGTTTCGTGCATTAACTCTCATAACATGGCACGACATCACCTTTCGTGCATTAACACTCACAATATGGCACGACATCACCCTTCGTGCATTAACACTCACATACGACACGGCATCACCGTTCGTGCATTAATACTCTCCCTTACCATATATCAGTGAACAAGTAATAACAGGGAGATAGGATCAACAAGAACAAGCCTTACTTCAACAGTTGGTCCACAATACCAATCTCAACTTTGGAGTCAAAACTCAATTATCACGAAATCCCATAAACATGGTATGAACGATCAATTTAACAAATAAATAGTCTAAGCATGGATAATATGATCGACGGAAGCAATAATTACAAGGAACAAGTCCCACTCGCAGGCTATAACCCAACAACAATGCATAAGTACTCATCACCTCACATATACGTTGCACCCAACATCTAAACATGTAGCAAATAGACAAGCAAGTCCTAATCCCTCAAGTCAAGGTTAACCGCGACACTTACCTCGCTCCAAATGTCCACTCAAAGCTCAACCACAACTTTGCCTTTTAAACAAGCCTCCGAACAATTAGAATCTAGCAAACCAGCCAAACGATTCAAATTAAACCTTAGAACTACCTACGATTGCAAAGGATTCAGTTTAGGTCATTATTGAAAAAGTCAACAAAAGTCAACCCCCGTGCCCGCTTGGTCCAAACCCAAAATTTGGACCAAAACCCGATTACCCATTCACCCCCGAGCCCGGTTATGTAATTTATTTCGAATCCGACCTCAATTTGAGGTCTAAATCCCCATTTTACAAAAATCCCTAATTCAACCCAAAACCCCCAATTTCCACCATAAACACACAAGAATTTAGGTTAAAATCTTAGGAAATGTAGTGAAAGATTGAAAGAAAATGGATTAGAATCACTTACCAATGATTTGGGGAAGAAGAGTTTTTTAAAAAATCGCCTCTAGGTTTTTCTTGTTTTGAAAATTTGAAGAATGAACAAGAATCGCGTCTAACTCCCATTTTGATTAGTTGCAGATGTCGCTTTTGCAACCTGGGGTTCGCAAATGCGGACCCCGCAAATGCGAAGTTCTCCCAATTCTGCTGTCATCGCATTTGTGATGATTGGTTCGCAAATGTGAACTTTGATCTTCTGCAAATGCGACTGTTTGATCGCAATTCCGATCATTGTACTCCCCTGACCCACTTTACAAATGCGAAGTCTTGTTCACAAATGCGAACTCTGGCCTCCCCACAATTGCGACCTCTTGATCGCAAATGCGATCTCATGCTGACCTAGGTACTCTTCGCAAATGCGAGCCTGTCAGGATTGGGGAATGTTCGCAAAAGCAAACACTGATATCACAATTGCAAGATCAGACACCAGATACAGAAATTGCAGAACCAACTGAGTTTTCTAAGTCCAAACCACTCTGTAGCCTATTGAATCTCACCCGAGACCTCGGGGCTCTAAACCAAATGTGCACATAGGTCTAAAAAAACCATACGAACTTGCTCGCCTGATCAAATCACCAATACACCTAGAACAACGAATTTAGCATCAAATCAAAGGAAATTTCCAAGAAAACTCATGAACTTCTAATTCACGATTGGACGCCCGAATAACGTCAAACCAACTCCATTTCTCACCAAATTTGACAGGCAAGTCATAAATATAGTAATGGACCTATATAATACTGAAAACTCAAATGGATTTTAAGAAAAAAATTTCATATGTTTCTCAGTTTTTAACATAACATCTTTCAAGAAAAACACCCGGACTACGCACGCAAATCGAGGAAGGCTAAAATGAGGTATTTAAGGCTTCAAAGCCCAGAATTTGGATAACTCCGTATGTCCGACTCGGATAGCTCTGGTGAAAAGGTGTGGATGTCTATTCCCCATGTCCGACTCGGGCTCCCAAGTAGCTTCCTCGACGGGCTGACCTCTCCACCGCACTCGAACTGAAGGATAACTCTTTGACCTTAAGTGACGAACGTGCCATGCTAGAATAGCCACCGGCTCCTCCTCAAAAGTCAAATCCTTGCCCAACTAGACAGAACTGAAATCTAACACATGGGACGGGTCACGGTGATACTTCCGGAGCATGGACACATGGAACACCGGATGAACTGTTGATAAACCCGATGGCATCGTAAGCCTGTAAGCCACCTCACCCACACTCTCCAAAATCTCAAAGGGTTCGATTTACCTAAGGATCAACTTGCCCTTTTTTCCGAACCTCATCACACCCTTCATGGGTGAAACTCGAAGCAATACTCTCTCTACGACCATGAATGCGTCATCATGAACTCGACGGTCGGCATAACTCTTCTGCCTGGACTGAGCTGTGCGAAGTCGATCCCGAATAATCTTAACCTTATCCAAGGCATCATGTACCAAATATGTACCTAGAAACCAAGGCTCCCAAGGCTCGAACCATCCAACTGGCGATCGGCACCGCCTTCAGTAATGCCTCATAGGGAGCCATCTGAATGCTCGACTAGTAGCTGTTGTTGTAGGCAAACTCCGCAACTTGCAAGAACTGATCCCACGATCCTCCGAAGTCTATAACACACGCGTGGAGCATATCCTCTAATATCTCAATAGTGCTCTTGGACTGTCCGTCCGTCATAGAATAAAACACCGTGCTCAACTCAACCCGCATGCCCAACTCATGATGTACTTCTCTCCAAAAGTGCGAGGTGAAAAGCGTACCTCGATCAGAAATGATAGACATAGGCACACCGTGAAGATGGACGATCTCGCGGATGTATATCTCAGCTAACCGCTCTAAAGAATAGGTAACGTCCACAGGAATTAAATGAGCTAACTTGGTCAGCTTGTCCACAATAACCATACTACATCAAACTTCCTCTGAGCCCATGGGAGTCCAACAACAAAATCCATAGCGATACGCTCCCACTTCCACTAAGGAATCTCTAACTTCTAAAGCAAACCACCAGGGCTCTGATGCTCATACTTTACCTGCTGACAATTTAGACACTAAGATACATATGAAACTATATCCTTCTTCATCCTCCTCCACCAATAATGTTGCTGCAAGTCCTGATACATCTTGGCGGCACCTGGATGAATAAAATACCGGGAACTATGGGCCTCATGAAGAATTGACTCACGAATTCCATCCACATTAGGCACACAAACACGACCATGCATCCTCAAAACTCCATCATCTCCAACAATAACCTGCTTGGCACCACCGTGACACACTGTGTCTCTTTCTCTAAGGACAAGCAAATAAGGGTCGTCATACTGCCTCTCTCTAATGTGCTCAAACAAGGAAGACCAAGAGAATGTACAATCTAGGACACGACTGGGATCTGAAATATCAAACCTCACAAGCTTATTGGCCAAAGGCTGAACATCTGATGCAAGCGGTCTCTCACTGACTGGATTGTCGCAAGGCTACCCATACTTGCTGCCTTTCTACTCAAGGTGTCGGCCACCATATTGGCCTTCCCAAGATGATACAAAATAGTGATATCACAGTCTTTCAATAGCTCTAACCAGCTCTTTTGCCTCAAATTGAGATCCTTTTGCTTGAACAAATACTGAAGGCTTCGATGATCCGTAAAAACCTCACACGACATGCAATAAAGACGGTGCCTCCAAATCTTCAGCGCATGAATAATGGCTGCCAACTCTAAGTCATAGACAGGGTAATTCTTCTCCTGAACCTTTAGCTGTCGCAACACATATGCAATCACCCTACCATCCTGCATCAATACTGCACCGAGCCCAACACGGGATGCATCACAATGAGCTGTATAAGATCCTAAACATGTGGGCAACACCAACACTGGCGTTATAGTCAAAGCAGTCTTGACCTTGTGAAAGCTCACCTCACACTCGTCTGACCATCTGAACGGGGAACCCTTCTGGTTCAACCTGGTCAATGGGGCTGTTATAGATGAAAACCCCTCCGCAAACCGACGGTAATAACCCACCAAACCCAAGAAACTCCTGATCTCCGTGGCTGGTGTGGGTCTAGGCCAGTTCTGAACTGCCTCAATCTTCTTAGGATCCACTTGAATGCCCTCTGCTGATACAACATGCCCCAAGAAAGAGACTATCCAACCAAAACTCGCACTTTGAAAACTTAGCATATAACTGGCTGTCTCTCAGGGCCTGAAGTATAATCCAAAGATGATGCTCGTTCTCCTCTCGACTGCTAGAGTAGATCAAGATATCATCAATAAACACAATCATAAAGGAGTCCAAATAGTGCTTGAACACTCGGTTCATCAAATCCATAAAATGTTGTTCGGGCATTCGTCAACCCAAAAGACATCACTAGAAACTTATAATACCCATACCGAGTCCGAAAAGCTGACTTAGAGACATCGTATGCCCTAATCCTCAATTGATGGTTTCCAGACCTCAAATAAATCTTCGAAAATTCCTTGGCACCCCGAAACTGATCAAATAAGCTCAATCCTTGGAAATGGATACTTGTTCTTGATGATGACTTTGTTCAACTGACGATAATCTATGCACATCCTTATATCTCCATCCTTCTTCTTCACGAACAACACAGGTGCACCCCAGGGCGAGACACTAGGTATAATGAAGCTCTTATCAAGAAAATCTTGCAACTGCTCCTTCAATTCTTTCAACTCTGTTGAGGCCATATGGTACGGCGGAATAGAAATGGGCTGAGTGCCTGGAACCAAATTAATATAGAAGTCGATATCCCTGTCAGATGGCATCCCCAGCAGGTCTACAGGAAATACCTCTGGGAAGTCACGGACAATTAATACTGAATCCATGGAAGGAACCTCTACACTAAGATCACTGACATAAGCCAAATAAGCTAGACACCGCTTCTCGACCATGCACCGAGCCTTCACATAAGAGATAACCCTGCTGGTAAAATGGCCAGAAATTCCTCTCCACTATAATCGAGGCAACCTCGGCAAGGCTAAGGTCACCGTATTTGCGCGACAATCCAATATAGCATAATATGGTGACAGCCAATCCATACCCAAAATGACATCAAAATCAACCATATCTAAAAGTAGGAGATCCCCACTAGTCTCAAGACTCCCAATTAACCACACACGAATGGTAAACACGATTTACAACAATATCATCTCCCACGGGTGTGGACACGTACATAGGAGCACTCAAAGAATCATGGGGTACAACCCAAATATGAAGCAAAACGGGATGCCACATAGGAATAAGTAGAGCCTGAATCAAATATAACTGAAGCATCCCTATGGCAAACTGAAAGCATAACATCGGGGCTGGGGCCCCATGACTATGAACTACGTCCCTGAGACGGCCTCTAACTGGCTGGCCTCCACCTTTAACGGCCTGACCTCCACCTTTAATAGTCTGACCCCAACCTCTGGCTGCCTAACCTCCACCTTTAATAGTCTGACCCCAACCTTTGGCTGTCTGACCCCTACCTCTGGCTGCCTGACCCTTGCCTCTGGCTGGCTGAGCAGGCGGTGTAGCAACTAGTTCTTGGACCATGGCATGAAAACCCTGATGTTGCGAGATGCCCCGTTCCCGAGGGCAAAACCTAGCCATGTGCCTCGGGTCACCACAAGTATAAAAGAACCCTGACTGTTGTGATGAATATCCCTAAAACTGACCTTGTTGACCTGAGTAACCACCCTGAAAGCTCTGGAGCGTAGGTGCACTAATAGGAGTTGGTGGGCACTATAGGCTAGTTGATGGGAATAAGGCATATGAGGGCCACGACCACCTGAAGCACCATGAGATGCCTGGAGTGATGAATGAAAAGTACTGGGAGGATGGACTCTACCAAAAGTACCCCTGCCTCCAGAAGAGGCACCACTTAACCCACCAGAATGACGAGGCCTCTTGTCAGACCCCTGACCTCCCCCCTGTGTAAGAACCATCTCGATTCACCTGGCAATATTGGCAGCCGTCTGAAAAGAAATCTCACTCCCGGTTTCCTTAGCCATCTGCACTTGATAGGTTGAGCAAGTCCCTCAATAAACCCCCTCACCCTCTCTCTCTCTCTCTCTCTCTCTCTCTCTCTCTCGGTAGGAAGCAGAAGAATAATATGACGGGCTAGATCCACAAAACGGGTCTCGTACTGAGTAACAATCATACTGCCCTACTGGAGATGCTCGAATTGCCGACGGTACTCCTCCCTCAATATGATAGGGAGGAACTTCCCTATGAGCTGAGAGAACTGGTCCCAAGTAAGAGCAGGCGACCTAGCTAGTCCGGTCAACCCATAATCCCTCAACCATTTCATGGCAGAACCCGTCATCTGAAATGTATTAAAATCGAGCCCGTTGGTTTCTACTATACCCATGTTCTGCAACACCTCAAGACAAATGTCAAGATAATCATGTGGGTCCTCTGAAGGTGCACCATTGAAGTGAACTGTAAAGAGCTTAGTAAACCTGTCCAATCTCTATAAAGCCTCAACATGGCGGGGCTACTAGAGTTTTATACTGGGGAGCCATCTGCTCCGGGGTATGAGTAGCGGGATTCTGTGCTCCCCCCAGCCTGAGAGATGGCTGGTGTCATAGGAAATGTATCGGCTTGGGCCACACTCTCCATAAGGCCCATCAAATTGACCAAAGCATCCTGAAGTACTGGGGTGGCGATGAACCCTTCAGGGACCTGAGCTGGTCCAACATGCACAGTCTGGGCTGGAACATCCTCATCAAACTCCACCTGGAATTCCACTGTTGGTGGTGTTGCTCGAGCTCTGGGCTGAGCTCTTCCCCTGCCTCGACTTTGGTGCGGCCTAAGCCTCAACCTCTTGCCCTCGTGGGAGCTGCCATTGGGGGCTCTAGCTACTATCCAGCGAAAGACGTAGCACGTATTCTCACCATCTACGGAAGGACAAGAATAGAAGAGTTCAATCTGCAATGATAGAATAAAATCGCACGACAAATAAGAATATAAGTGAAATTGTTCCTAAACTTTATAGCCTCTGGAAGATAATATGGACGTGGTGAGGCAAGTAGCTGAGCAACAAAATGAAAATCAAAAATCTATACAAAGAACTGGTGCAACAACCACAAGAATGAAGGTCGAGGCGGAAGAATTGGCTAAAGAGAGTGAGTTCCCACAAGAAGATAATTTTGAACAAGCAGATATAGTGATCCAATCTGGGCTAGAGGAAAAATCTCAACTGATAAAATTTCATGGGTTTCTCCGTAATGGTCTTTCAAATATGGCAGAACAACTGATAGAAGGAAGAACTGAGCTCGGGCAGGAGATAGACCAATTAGGCTCAAATATCCATGAACTGCAGATTCAATTGAATATAAATATTGAAGCATCTAATGCCCAACAACAAACTATTGTGGATACTGGCCAGCTTGCGGAGCAAAAAGAGGAGTTCCAACAATTCGATCAAAATAATATTGATGATGCCAAGGTTGATGAAATGTGCAAAAGTGAGGTTGTTAAAAGTGAAGCGATTCTAGAGTTGGAGCGCATTGGACCTCATTCAAAACACTTTCAACATTGTATTTGGTTTGTGACACGAGAATTGATCCTTTCGAGCATATGGAGGAGTCAATGGATGAGGGAAAAAGTGCATAAATTCTGAAATTTGCGATGCCAAGGAGTCAAAATGACATCCCTCACTTAAAAGCCAAGAAGTACAAGATACGATATTGTTTACTTGGTTCTTTCGTATTCGTACCACCTCCTGAGGAATATGACAGAAAAATTTATGCAAAATTGGGGGCGCAATTTATATCCTTAAAGTGTAAGGAAAAGTGGTGAAAGTAATGGAGTCGTGTCGCGACGTTAAATCAAGCGCTTGTTTGAAGGCAACCCAATTCTACTGTTTCTTTTTATTTTGTTTATTTTTTAATTTATTATTGTATTATTTTTGTAGTGTTGTTTTTTTGTTTTATAGGAGTAGGAGCATAGAGTCAAAGCCATTAGGCATGTGCAAAACCGATGGTTGGAACCAAGTGTGGGGTGCCCGCACAAAGGACCATACTTCGGAGAAGTTTGATTATCCTGTGAGCTACTAATGCTTCGGCCTTTGGCCTACAAGGGAGTCTCTTTTACCCTCTTGTTATATATTATATGCATTGAGGACATTACACAATTTTAAGTATGGGGTGAGGAGATTTTCTGGGTGATTTTTTGTGCTATCCTAGCTTAATTGTAGTATTCTTTCTTAGTGTAGTGATTTTTGTAATTAAAATAAATAAATAAATAAATAAAAAGTAAAAACAAAAATTGAGAAAAGGAAAAATATCAGAAAAAGCTCGGACTCTTCCCAACGATGGATCTTTGGACAATTTTCTTGAGGGATTAAAGTCCGATTAAATAACACCAAAATTATTTCTTTTATGATAGTTAGGTAGGATCCCTTGATTTTTCTTTAGGCACCGGATCTTTTCCAAGGACGTAGCTCGAACCGGGTACTTTGTTTTTTTAGGAGTAGGTTAGGAAGAAATTGAGTTGCTCTGAAGTACCTATTGGTGTGTTTGGTGCTGGCACATTAGTCTATGGCATGTGCTCTGTTTCTGCGTACATTTGATTTAAATTGTGATGCCTGAGTAAAATAAATAGCCTACTCTGTGACGCCTTTTTCGGTTGTTTGACTTGTATGTCACATAGTGAATATTGCTTAAAATTTCTCAACTATATATGCTTTCTTGACTTGAGAGTTGAATAGAACCGTCTTGATTAAGTCATGTGCAATGTGTGTGTAAGGATTTATGATCTTTTGTGCTATTCTATATAGTCTAGAACTTGCCTCGTGTGTTAATCGAAGAGAAATCATTAAGTTGTGCTAGTCTAGGAAATGACGTAGGCATTTCTTGCTTGATCATAGATGTGCTTTTCACTTAAAAATAAAATTTTCTGTTGCTAGCCCCTTTGAGCCTATAGACCTTTTATTTGGCACCCACATTACAAGTCGTATACCTATTTTGTTCCTAATTTGAGATTGTTGAACCTTTACCTCCTAAGGCACTTAGTCGCTAAAAGAAGTAAGGTAAGATATTAGGGAGTAGCTTTCGAGTGGAACCATGGAAGGGCCCTTAAGGTGCACTAAAGTTGTGAAAAAAGATCACTAGCCGATGAACCTTAATATATGGAGTGTATGTGGAAAAAATAAGAGAAAAAGAAAAAAATGGCAAGAAGGAAAAAAAATAGTTCAAATAATGTAGAGAATCACACACCTCATAATCTTACTAATTCGCGTTACTGGGAGTGTAGAAGTGCTTAATTGAAAAAAGAGGCTATGTTGTGTATGGTTTGTGGCGAGTGAATTGGTTGAGAAGAATGTGTGCTTGATTTGTGAGTGTAGTGTATTAAAGTTCTTAGGAGGGTTAGTCATTATTCCTAAATGTATCCTACCCGTCCCTTAGCATACATTACAACCTTAAAGTCCTAAATGATCCTAGATTTGGCTAGCTTAGATTATAGAGATATACACTACGGGTAAGCTTATGCTACGACCTTGATGCACATGAAATTCTTTATGAGAGGGAGCAAATTTTGTTCAATTGTGTGATGTCCTTAAATTATGTTCAAAACCATACTTGAATGCGTGGACTATTCCATATTCACTCTTTTATTTGTTGGTGAGCATGATCTCATGAAGGATTGGTAATGTTGTAAACTCCTCTTGTCGGATGAGTGGGCGAGTCAAGGGTGCTTAGTGGTAACAAGTCGTTGAAATAGGGTGGTTACAGATAGGTTTTTTGAATTGATTGAATTGAAATGGTTATACTTAGGCATTTTGAAACGGGAAGAATGTGAAATTGTATGTTCATGCTTGATTGCTGGTATCGATCATAGCCAAGGGTAGAGTGTATAGTTAAAAATTGAAGTGCTCCTCTCTAGTTGAGATGTGTACGTTGTTGGGGTGTAGTTGACAGTCCTATTGCTCGAGGACGAGCAAGGGTCTACGTACGAGGTGTTGATATTTAGCTTAAAGTATATATATTTATATGTATATCGCCTTATATTTTACTCATGTTTCGTAGATTTCAAACGCGAAATGTACTGATTTATGCTAATTCGTGGTGTTTTTATGTGTAGGAATCATCCGGAGGCAATATGGGGTGAAAGGTGCGAGATTAGAGCCAAAATGGAGAAAAATGGGAAAATGGTCATTTGTAGCTCCACAGGTAGCGGGGGGCGCTACCTGTGGCCCAGTTTCTAGAACCTCAAAAATCCCAGCGCCCCACGCTACCCAGGGTGTTGGGTGACGGGAAAGTATCCTACTTCGTCAGACACAAGGTTATTTCGACCCAAGACGCCCCCAATTCGTATAAAAGCAAGTCTACCTACTTTGGAGGGGTTTAGACACCACTTTGAGAGGAAAATACACGCGCGGAACACTCGGGAGAATAGATTCTAAATTTTTCTTCTCTTCTCTTTCTTTAATTTCATAGTTTATTATTTCTAGAGTTGTGGGGTGCTACATGAACGTTGTAGTTTGAATCTTAAGTTGCTCTTATAATTTTATCATATTATTTATTTATTCAATCTTGCGCTTAATTATTTGATTGCTTGATCACCAATTGAATACTATCTACGAATCTAGGATTAAACTCGGGAGAGGGAATTCTAGATTGCATACAAGATTGAGTAGAGCAAGATCTTGAACTCGAGCATCGAGAACGGATTTGCGGTTAGGATAGGGATATACCTAATCGCCTTGCTTGGTTATTATACGAGAATTATTAATGCGTTCTTGTTAATCCTAATTCCATAGGAATATAGGCGTTAGGTTAGCTTGAATAGGTGAGTAGTACTTCGGGATAATACTACGAGTAATAGTAACCCCGTCATCAATAAACCAAATAAATTAATTTAGACAATTTAAGTGGAAAACTCAAAGAGATTGTTAGCTAACCCATAGCTCTAGAATATTTTCTCCCATTGAATTCGCATATAAGCTTGCCGCCGTATTTTCTTTAATTTCTTACTTTGCTACTCTAGATTAGTTGTAGTGGAATATTCATAATTTAGGAATCGCTTGAATAGGTTAGTTTGGGTTTAATTTAGTTGATAGTTAATCACTAGTCCCTGTGGGTACGATATCTGGCCTTACAATCCTATATTACTTGTCGACCACGTATACTTGCATATGGTTTGGGAGCAACAACAGTCACTGGAGGCAGCCTTGAGAATTGTGAGATATGTAAAAAGGGAACCCGGCATGGGTGTACTGAGGAGCAGTGAGAGGAACAACCCATTGAGTGCATATTGTGATGCTGATTCAGCATCAGTCATAGGCTTCATTGTCAAACATGGGAACTTACTTATCTCCTGGAAGTTCAAGAAACAAAGTATAGTTTCAAGGAGTTCAACAGAAGCAGAATATAGAAGCATGGGTTGGATAGTCGCAAAATTGATTTGGTTGATAGGTTTGTTTGAAGAACTAGAGGCAGAAGTGGAAGTGCCAGTGAAATTGTTTTGTGGCAATAAAGCAACCCTTCAAATTGCTGCAAATCCAGTGTATCATGAAAGGACAAAGCAGATAAAATCATATTGTTATTTTATCAAGGGAAAAATACAGAAACGGATCGTGAAAACAGTGCATTGCACTGTGAGCTCTAAAGAACGGTAAGGAAATATATTCACCAAGGCATTGTTGAAATCACATCATGAGTACCTATTATCCAAGCTGGGAGTGCTGAATATATTTGCACCTACCAGCTTGAGGGGAGCATTGGAATAGGAGTAACTTGAGCTGAAGTAACTGGGGTTTAGTAGTCGTAGTTAACAGTCAACTAGTTTAACCGGCCCGGACCGGTACAACGGCTATTTATTTTTTTATTTACTTTTTTTTAACATGTAGGGTCCACTGACCGTTGGCAACGGTCACCCCTGACAGCATGTCGTTGCCCAACGTTAAATTTGCACAAATAGCCCCTTTTTTTTAAATTTTAACCTATTTTCATTTTACAAAATTAAGCTTCTATAAAACTATAAATACCCCCCCCCCCCCCTTCTTCATTTCTT
>MDKI01022487.1:0-21450 GCA_005239505.1 Nicotiana paniculata
CCTCTTCAAGATCTTCATAATCCCTTGCCCATACTTGAAGCTCAGCTTTCAATCCGTCCTTCTACGCTTCAGCAGCTTCATGGGCGGCCCTTAACGGTACAATCGACTCCTCTAGAGTTTGAAATTTATCTAAAGCATTACGAAGATCCTCTTGAGTACGGGTGAGTGATTGCACGAGCTCGCCTGAGTATTCCTCCTTCTGCCCCAACAAGTTTTTTTAAGTCTCTAATCTCCTCTGAGGCGCGGGATAGCTGCTCAGCAAATGAGGACTCTAGAATACTCATGTCTTTATTAGCCTGACTGGAAGAAGCCTTCTCTACCTCCAGTTCTGCCGCCATGAGCCTCATCTTCCGCTTCAAGGTACTCCTTTACTCTTCTAAGGCATCTATGTCGATCCTTAGGCTATCATATTGTGCTATCCAGTTATCAACATCGACCTGCAACTCTTTTGTCTCCTGATCTATATTTGAGATCCTCTTCATGAGCTCCATGCCTATAAGATTAATCTACAAGAAATAAACCAATTAGATATGATAAATTTCATATACGAAAATGAAAGAGGATAACCTGCATCATACCTTCAAAGAGGTATGCACAACTTCATTGGCCCATGTAAGAGCACTATGGCTGGCTAGCTTGGTTTTCTCAGTGGGACTTAACAAAGTCTTGAGCCACACTTCGGGCTCACCCATTTTCTTGAAAAGATTCCCCTCAGCTGGAACCTCTATTATCACCTGCCGCATCTCTCTGTTGGAAGACACTACTTCCCTAGCGGAAGGCATGAAATCAGGCAGAGATGAAACAACAACAGACACGGAGGGTTGATGAACTGGAGAAGCGACAGGCAAAGCAACATGCACGAAGGATTGAAGAGTTGAGGAAGCCTTAGGCAAAGCAACATCAGAAGCCGTAATATCCAAAGGAGCAGATGAGACAACTTCTCTTAAAGAAGCGGGCAAAATAGTAGCCAAAGGGACATCATCAGGAGAAAGTTCAAAACTGTCACGCCCCAAAACCGAGATATAAGAACGACACCTAACCGGGTAAACTCGTTCAAGAGGACCTGGATTGCCATTCCTACCCAACGCGTTTCCCCCGTGTATACAATGCACCATATTCCATATGAAATAACAACTTAGGATTTAAGAGTGGATTTACAAACTTAAGTTAATTTCTCTTTTTAGAATTTAACAATTTGATTCCCAAAGCATACACAATGCATACATAACTTTCCAATACGGACCACGATTCCGGATACGTACAGTTACTACCCAAAATACATATATACACCCACATCATGTCTACGGAGCATCTATGAATACTAGGAATTTATACAATACTTTGCCGACAACAAGGCCCCAGCTATACCTTACAATACAAAATAGACTCAAAAGAGATGGCATGAATTACACACGGCCCCGGGAGGAAGTGGGGCTCACTAGTACTTGCTGAAAGATGAGGAGGAGGCACCACTAACGGCAAACTGAGCTACCTTCTATGGACCCACCTACATCCGTATAAAAGATGTAGCGGCCCCGGCAAAAGGGACGTTAATACTGTGGAATAGTACTAGCATGTTGAGCAAACTTTACCCAAAGTAAAATCAAGAAATGCACAGATAGAAAACAGTTAAAGGAACCAACACATAGTGCACAGTGATATAGCAACAAGTACAATTGAGAGCCTTACAGATTCTAATTTCAACACAATCGCATTTCATCCCTTATTACCTCTCCACCCTTATTACTTCGTGTTGCGGCGTGCAACCCGATCCCACCTTACATTTCTTGTTGCAGCGTGCAATTCGATCCCACTTTACATTTTACACCCCACCCTTGTTACCTCTCCACTCTTATTACTTTGTGTTGCGGCATGCAACCCAATCCCACCGTACAATATTACCCTTCGCCCTTATTACCTCTCCACCCTTATTACTTCGTGTTGCGGTGTGCAACCCGATCCCAAAAGACCATCACATTTCATAGCAAACAATAACAGTCACAATTCAATCACAGGGCTTCATACCCTCAAGAGTACAATTTCATAACACCCAAACAATCATGTGTTCACAATAGTCTTTATCATCCATTAATTCTACCACAAAGGTATTCATCAACAAGAATATAATTTCGTTACAACCAACAACCTATATGAAGTTAAGCCACTATAAACCTTGCCGATAATGAGTCATATACGATATTTCCATGGTCATTTAGTTCAATTAGATCAATTCACATTTCCCTTTTCATCACTTGTTACATAGCCCTTATCACTTAGATGCATTTACACATTTGGGTTTGTCATCATTCTTTCATATCAACATGCTCAAGCATTTAACGAACCCTGCACATGTTAAAGTAATCACATAGGTGTCACCTTCCACAATCTCAATTATCACGATAATCGACTTAGGCAAATCAGAGAATACAATCTCACACCTCCACAAAACCGGGCAATCAATTCACATATACTCAGCAAGAAACTCACACCGAATGTTTGGACACCAACAAGGTGACTCTACGAAGATTAAAGTTAGCCATACATACCTCAAAGAGCTTTTCCTTAAGTTATACCGTACACCAACACCTCTAGCAATCACAATCTATAACGAGATAGCGGAAATTGATTAATAACTAGGATGATTACCCATGGAGTAACTCTCTTAGGAATTCCATCAAACACCTAACATGTGAAGTAGACTACAAGGTTTAAAAATGGCAATTTCTTCTTCCCTCATCCAAATTTTAACATGAATTACCCAAATTTGTTCTTTAATATCATACACTACAACTTAGTCCCACATGCATGGCCTATTTCACCTTTTATTTTCAAGACCCAACCTATGTGTGTTTTATTCTTACACAAAATCTGGGAAAATTGGGGAATTAGGGTGAAGACTTACCTCTTTGAGTGAAGAAGATGACAATAACTTGCTAATTTCCGGGCTTGAGTGATTTCGGAAAACCAAATTGGTTGAGGTTGAAACCTTCTCTCTCAAGAACTCCCTTCTTCTCTCTCTATTTTTGGTCAAAAATTAGTTAAAAATGAGGGGAAGGGGTGTTTTATAAAACAGGGGGTCGGGTTTAAAATTTAGAAAATAGGAGCTCGACATAGGAATGTGATCGCATTCCTGCTATGTGGTCTGCATTCCTGCTATGCGGTCCGCATTCCTAACCGCATAGTTGGCCTTAAACTGGGCCAAAATGGGAACCACACTGCCCAGGTATGCGACCACTATGCGGTCCGCATACCTGTTATGCGATCACATAGTGTGTCGATAACCTCCCTCACAAAAACCATGGGGCAAGAATGCGACAACTATGTAGTCCGCATACCCAAAATGCGATCGCATTCCGGGTCGCATAGTTGTCCTCAAATTGGACAGTAGACTGTCCAGGTATGCGACCACTATGCGGTCCGCATACCTATTATGCGATCGCATAACGCGCAACCTATGGAAAATTTAATTTTTCAAGTTCTGGGATACTTTTTTACTCAAAATAGGACCGTTTTAAGATCTACAGTTATAACAGCACAGGGACCTATTCGGGTATCATTTTAGACATATAAATTTTACAAGTCTTTACAAAAACCTTCATGGAACAAGTAACCTACAGACTCATGAATGGGGGAATGTGAAACATCTTCAGAGGTAGAAGGCTCAACCACAGACACAGAAGGCAAAGTCATGGGTGTAGACTCATCGTTCCAAACCACCCGCCTTCTCCGTGGCCTGCGCACCAAAGCACCCTCCTCTTCTTTTTCTTCTTCTACGGAACGGGACTCACCAATCCTCCTCTTCGAGGTAGACGAACCAATAATAATCTCTTGGGCCTGGGCCAAAGACATCTTCGGGATAGATGAAGCAGACACCCCACGAGCAGAGAACCCTATCAAAAGGGAAAAAGTTAAGCGACAGACTAAGAAGAGGCTCGAGTAAGTAAAGAAGCAAGAACAAAAGCTTCACTTACCGTGGGTCTTTACATGCCAACCGTACTTCCCAGTGAAGTACTTCAAAGATCTCTCTTCTAAAGGAGCAATGGACAACAATTTTCTATCCAATCACGAATACCGGAGACATTCTCAACAATACCATGATTGCTGAGAGAAGAAGAAATAGATACGGTGTTAGTAAAACATCTCAAGTCAGAACGAGGAAAAGTAAATATATGTGAGCTAAAGCATACTCACGTGCACGATTCCACTTCTCAGGGAAGGGAAGATTTTCTTCACCCACTAAACCAACAGTGGGTACAACAACATACCGGAGCTACCAACTCCTATCCTTATCATCTCCAGGGGTTACCGGCACTCTTTTGCTCCTACCAGTCAGAGTAAAAACCCCTTGACGAAACAAGGCAGGAGAGTAGAGATGAATAAGATGGTTGAAAGTAAAAGGAACCAAGGCTAAAGAAGCTAAACTCCTAAGACATGCGACAACTCGCCACACAAGCGGACCAACTTGTCCTAAGCAAATATTGAAGAATCGGCAGAATTCAATTATGACTGGATCAATGGGAGGTCTAAACCCTAGAGTAAAAAGGTACGTGTAAACAAAAGAGTATATTGTCTGGTAAGACGTTATTCTTTGATTACTATCGAAGGAGTGGATCCTAGACTCCAAAGTCTACCACCCCTCCGACCCCTAGTTGGAGCAGAAGATGTCGTTAAATTCTCAGTATCTATTACTCTCTGAGGTTGATTTGAAGAAGACATGTTTACAAAGTCAAGAAAAAGTTCTTTACAAAAGACAAAGTTAGAAAGTGTTTCATGGAATCAAAGAAAAGAAGAAAGGTATTTATACTTGAGGACAACCGTCAAACATGGAAAAAAAATATAATACTGAAAAGTCATAATTGAAGGTGTCACTTCGGGACTGACGCAGCCGTAGAAAGCCCTAAAAAGCGCCGAGTAACTGCAGAACCAATCTGAGAAGGACACGTGGTTTGAGCATTAAATACAAGTGACAAACGACGCCTATGATTCAGAGAAGGATACAGTGTTTCGAGGTAAAGAGGCGGCAAAATATTCCCACCATAAATGAGTATCCACTTACCAAATATTGATCTATAAATATATGGTAAGTGGGGGGACTGTCTGTATTGGTAAAAAAAGCTTCATACGTGTAATAAATCTTGATGACTTAGCAGTCTACGTAGAGAAATGAAGACACGACAGCTGAACGGGACTATATGAAGAGGTATGAGAGAAAGAGGCACGTCAAATCACACCCACGGGTTAATTAGCTACGAAAGTCTCAACCTAATTGAGAAGATGAAGAGACACGGTCAAAATGTATCTGCGCAGAACAAAGGGCGGATTCAGCGATCTTCAATTAGTGATCCACACGTTATACGACATTCACGCAACAGTTACGATTACTCATTGTAACGTTACATTAATGTCATAATTAGTCATTAGTGCTCAATCACTAAAAAAGGCGGACACTATATTAAGAAATTCCCTATATAAGGGAGTAAAATATAACCTGTAAAGGATCATCTGAACTACTATTGCAATATACTTACTTTTTGTGCATCTTACTGCTTTCCATTTACAAGTTTGCCTACAATTATAATCTTATTCTTTGGTTATCAGAAACCCGTGTTCTTCTTAAAATAGCTTTGGGCAAAGAATCCAATTCTTTGGTTAAACAGTGATGGCTCCTGAGCCAACCCGTTAGGTAAGATAATTAAAAACTATCTAATTCTAATGAAATTTAATAAGACAACTAAGAAAAAGAAAATATCTAAATCCTATACATTTCCCAAGGACTAGTCGTACAAATCATGAGCTTCTAAGAATATAGTTTACAAAGCTGAAACAAAATAAATACATAGTCTGTTTGAAAAGTACATAAACAAAGTTTTATAGATCTAAGGCTACCACGAACAAGAGGCAACTACAACCGGGACGCATGTACAATTTCAATCCAGCTCCCATCGAACACAGCAACATCAACAACCAACATCTGTAAGCAAGGTGCAGAAGTGTAGTATGAGTACAACCAACCCTATGTACTCAATAAGTAACAAACCTAACCTTAGGTTGAAATCAGTGACGGGCTAACACAAGGTTGGGTACAATATCAATATCCCACAACAGTTCATAACAACATAATACAAGTAATAAAAGAGGTATCTTAGAAGTAAAAATGCCTAGCTCGTTCACAATTCAAGAAAAAATTCATGCTTTACAAGTCTCTCAGTGAAAACCCAAATCCTTTACCGAAAAGCAATACGGGTAAGTTTGAAAACTGTAATTTTTTCAAATATCCTTTCCACAATAAATAAGATGTTTCATTTTCTTTCTAGATAGAAACTGTGAAATACCTCTCTATGCCCACATATCAATGTGTATAAAAAAAGTCATGAATGACGTGATACCGTACAACATAAGGAAAAATGCATCTCTATGCCTGTATGTCATGTGTGCATGCCAATGCCATGTATCTCAGAGATGAATCATGTACTCACACTCTCAGAGTACTCAATCTCACTATCTGACACTTTCTACTCATCATGCTCAACCACTTGGTACTGTATATGGCCTATATGGCCCAGGGAAGATCCATCCTAGAATATATACATCACTTACCATCAATCACTCAGCACCGAGGAAGGCCAATCCAGCCCTATGGAGAAGATCTATCTCCCAGTATATAAATGCTTTAGACAAGATCCATGTCCAGGGAAGATCCACCCCTCAATATAATCTACCGTTCTCACTGGGGGTGTGTACAGACTCCGGAGAGGCTCCTACAGCCCAAGCGCTATCATAAACGATCCAGGCATAAATCAATATAACATGATGCAGTGTGCAACCCGATCCCATAACTGTCACTCATAATAAGGCTCTCAGCCTCACTCAATCATAAATCTCTCTCGTCTCACTCACGGGCTCACAATGTCATGAAACTAGCCCGACAACAATGATATGATGTATCAATAAACAACAACTGAGACTGAGATATGATATCGATGCATGAATATGACTGAGTATGAAATATCACTGAAATTAGTGAGATGACATCAAGAAACGACCCCTATGGGTCATAACAATATCAACATAAAGCCTAAACATGATATTTAGCATGATTGACAACTCAAGTACTTTATCACATGGTGAAAACACATATATCAAAAAAATAGGGCCACTATACAGTGCCATGGAAACAACAAAGTCACAATTCACAGGGTGCACGCCCACACGCCCGTCACGTATCATGGGCGTCACTTCAATACCAATCACATAACACGAAATTCAGGGTTTCGTACCCTCAACACTAAGCTTAGAAGAGTTACTTACCTCGAAGAAGCGAAGTCCAATACCCAACAAGCCAAACGATGCTCCAAAAATGCCATCCCACACGTACCGACCTCTAAACTTTTCGAAACTAGTCAAAAGCAACTCAAATACATCATATAATGCCAAAGAAAACAAACCCAATAGATAAAAGGTTGAATATTTAATCGAAAATCCCAAACCCCAATAGATATAGGTCGGGCCCTCGCCTCAAAACCCGACAAAACTCACAAAATCTGACAACCCATTTAATTACGAGTCCAGTCATACTAATTTCACTCAAATCCGACTCCAAATCGATGTTCAAAACTCAAAAATTCACTTTATGAAATTTTAGACAAAACACCCAAATTTCACTTTGAAATCATCAATCAAATGCCAAAAACGAAGATAGATTTATGAAATATAACCAAAATCGAGTATAGAACACTTACCCCATTCCATATGGTGAAAATAACCTCCAAAAATTGTCCAAATCCGAGCTCCCCAACTCAAAATATGACCAAATGAACAAATCTTCGATATTAAGTATTTTTGCTTAGTTGTTTTGCCTCGTTTTGCATACCAAATGATCTTAAAACTTGCTATTGATGCCTCCAATGGATTCCTTGTTATGTTTTAGTCAAGTGAGGCTTTTGAATCACTCTATTTGATCATATAATGAAGGAGATAGGTTAGTTTCAATATTTGGAAATAGTGTAGATTTTTAAACAACAAGTCAGTGGGAATTTCGTAGTTAATCTGAAAAATCTGGACGCCTAATTCTTAGTAAAATGACCACAAAATCCTCATACAATATCCAAATTCTATGATGTTTTTTTCTACGGACCCATAATTATGATACAGATCTAATGCTTTAATCAAAATAGAAATCAGAGCTCATTTGTTCAATGTGGTACCATTTATGCTTGAAAAAACGACGTCGAAACATAAGAAAAACGAGCGCAACACAACTCAAACCTATCCGAAACTCACCCGAGACCCTAGGGACCCTGTACGAACATACCAACAAGTCCCACAACATAACACAAACTTACTCGAGGCCTCAAATCACGCATAACAACATTGAAACAACGAAGCTATCACGACCCAAGCTACCAAGTCGTGATGACGCCTATCGCGGTACTAGGCTTGCCGATTCAATACCCAAAACATGCCATATTTCAGTTCAAAAAGCTATTTCAAACTATTAAATCATAATTCTTTCGTACTACATCCCCAAACAAGAAAAAAAATACGGAAATAAGCCCGACCTCGGGTGTCACTAATCATGAGCATCTACGATACAAGTATGAAAATGCTAGGACTAATACAATCTGGAAAATCTAATAAAAATAACTATAGGGAGATAGGAGGGAGAAGAGCAAGGCTGCGATCGCCATGCAGCTACCTTTCTAACTCCAAAGATCCGCGGTGGATGAATCAACACTCGCTCGAATGTCCAGTAACACCTGGATCTGCACACAAGGTGTAGCGAGTAACGTGAGTACGCCAACTCAGTAAGCAACAACCATAAATAAAGTCTGAGTAGCAGCGACGAGCATAAAAACACATAAAGATCATAACATGAAATCTCAGTGAAACAACATACTTTCAAATCAGTGTTTGAGTCAAAACATCTCATAAAAATCTCGTTTCGAGAGAAAAACATTTTTTTGTAGATATTTTTCATCAGTTTCAATAGAGGATCAATGCAAAATAGAGTGGAAATGATGAAGTCATAAACAGCCCCTTGGGCAAAACATTACTCATAATCAGCCCCTCGGGCAAACCTCACAGTCACTCATAAACTGCTCCACGGGCATACCTCACAATCACTCATAGCAACCCCTCGGGCATACCTCACCATCACTCATGCCTCCCCGTCACTCGACACTCGTACTCAGTAGGTACCTGCGCTCACTAGGGGTGTGTACAAACTCCGGAGGGGCTCCTTCAGCCTAAGCGCTATATCAAGCTAAATCATGGCATAAATCACTCAGGCCCTCAGCCTGTAATAAATATTCTGCGGCGTGCAACCTGATCCTATATAATATGCTCACAAAACAGGCCCTCGGCCTCACTCAGTCATAAACCTCTCAAGCCACTCGGGCATTTCAGTAAAAACAGGGAACTCATCCCAAAACAACATTTATGTGTATCAAAATCGAGTAATAAAACTGAATGTAAGCAGGTAAAAATCATGACTGAGTGCAGATTTTAAATCAACAGTGAGAGGATAGTAATAAAAATGCCCCTGTGGGTCCAAACAGTACTGGCACAAGGCCCAAACATGGTATTCAACCCAAGTTATGAGAATTATTTCTAAAACACATAGCTATTATACAACTTTAATCAAAATATGCAACTCTACAGTTTCTATGGGATGGACCAAGTCACAATCCCTAACGGTGCACGCCCATACGCGCCCACACGCCCGTCACCTGGCATGTGAATCACCTCAATATATTAAAATTGATACAAAATTCGGGTTCAATACCCTCAGGACTAGATTTAAAATCGTTTCTTACCTCAAATCGAAAATAACTCTAGCCCGCGATGATCTTGCCTCTCGACTCAGCCTCCAAATGCTTCGAATCTATCCAAAATCAGTATATTATCATCAATATACGTTGAAGGGATGAATTCCACATGAAAAACTATAAATTTAAGCCAAAATCTCAAAATTCCCCCAAACCGGCCCTTGGGCCCACGTCTCGGAATCCGATAAAAAACACAAAACTAGAAAACCCACTAACTCACGAGACCAACCATATCAAATTTATCAAAATTCAACTTCAAATCGACAAATTTCCAAAAATCCATTTTATGAAGTTTCTACAATTTTCCCCAAATTTCCACCTCATAGTACTAATAAAATGATGAAATCAATGATATATTCATGTATATTAACCAAATTCGTGTTAGAATCTGTAACGACCCGACCGGTCATTTTGAGCTCTAGCACGTCGTTCAGCGGTTTAAGGCCGTGAGCAGCTTCGTTTAAGGTGTTATGACTTGTAGGTGTGGTCAGAATTGAATTTCGGGAAGTTTAGAGTTGATTTGGAAAGAAAATTCTCATTTCAAAAGCCTTAAGTTGGAGAAATCAACTAAGATTGGAATTTTGAGTAAACGGCCTCCGAATCAGGATTTGAAGGTTCCAAAAGGTTCGTATGATGATTTCGGACTTGGGCGTATGTCCGGATCGGGTTTTGGATAACCCGGGAGCGTTTCGATGCATATTGTGGAAGGTAGCATTTTCGAAGAATTTCATAAAGTTTGGGCTTGAAGTGCATTTAAGTGTTGTTGATGTCCGTTTGGGATTCCGAGTCTGGGGATAGCTTTGTATGGTGATTCTGGAGTTGGGAGCGCGATCGGAAGTGAATTTGGATGTCCGTAGGTCATTTTGAAGTCATTTGGCTAAAGATAGAAATTTAAAGGTTTTTGAGAAATCTGACCGGAAGTGGAAGTTTCGATATCGAGGTTGGAATGCGATTCCGGAAGTTGGAGCAGGTCTGTAATGTTGAATATGACGTATGTGCAAAATTTGGGGTCAATCGGGCGTGATTTGATAGGTTTCTGCATCGGATGTAGAAGTTGGAAAATTCTAAGTTCATAAAGTTGAGATTTGAGTGCGATTCGTGGTTTCGAGGTTGTTTGATGTGATTTGAGGCCTCGAGCAAGTCCGCTTTATGTTTTAGAACAGGTTGGTATGATTGGACGGGGTCCTGGGGGCCTCAGGTGGATTCTGGGTGGTTAACAGATCAAGTTGGGAGTTTCAAGAAGGCTGGAATTGCTGTCATCTGGTATGATCCGCACCTGCGAGGATTTGGCCGTAGGGGCGGCAAAGGGCACCACCGTTGTGATTTTGGGCTAGAGCCAAGGAGGCCGCATGTGTGGAAAATTTGGACGCACCTGCGGAAGCGCAGGTGCGATAAGGGGGTCGCAAGTGTGATTTTGGGCTGGAGCCAAAAAGGACACAGGTGCAGAAGATTTGGGCGCACCTGCGGAAGCGCAGGTGCGATAAGGGGGCCGCAGGTGCAGAAATCGGCCTGGGCAGAATGTTTTAAAACAAGGATTTTGGTTCATTGTCTTCATTTCTTCATGGGCTTAGGTGATTTTGGGAGGCTTCAAAGAGAGGATTCCTTCATGCAATGTCAAGGTAAGTAACTCCTTCATGCCTCTAAGTTAAATACAAGATTATATGCATGGATTAGGCATGAAAATTGGTAGGAATTTGGGAAATATTGAAGAAACCTAGAAAACGGAAAATTAGATTTTTAGCCACGAACTGAGCATGAATATTTGAGTAAATTGTATATTTGAGTTAGTAAGGCTATGGGTAGAATATATCTTCAAAAAATTTCGGATTCCGGGCACGTCGGCCCAAAGGTATTTTGGTCATTTCACTAAGCAGGGTTGGGAAATTATATAATTTGGAATTGTTGTAAATGTTAGAGTATATTTTCATTGGGTTTTCGCTGTTTGGATAGTTTTGGGGCGTTGTGCATCCGTTTGGAGTCATCAGAAGGGCTTGGAGGCCATTTATGGAATCTCGGAGCGGGGAAAGTCTCCTTTCTAACTTTGTGAGGGGAAATTGTCCCCCTAGGTGAATTAATTAAGTATATGCTATTATCCTCGGGGGGATACGTACGCACGAGGTGACGGGAGTCCGTACATAGCTACTATTATGCCTTGTCCGGGTAGTCTAGGACCCACTAACATGCCTTGTGTGTTGTACTTTGTGATCCTGCCTGTAATTTTGAACTGCTAAAATAATCGAAATCGTAATTTAATATCTAAAAGAAGACAAGAATTCACCTTGTTAATCATCTAGAAAGAGAATTTATTCCTCTGTGGATATTTGTATACCTGGTAGGGTTGTATTAGGGAATATCATTAAACTTGACAAATGAGTTTCAAAACAAAGATTTAAAAGCTATATTTCATGTTCCTTTAAGAAGAATTTTATCACTTTCCAGAGAAAAACCGCTTTCTTGATAAAATACGGATTTATTATGTGGATATGTGTAACTTTGGGTGCCTGAGTTGCATGTATGATTCGAGAGCAGGATGAACCTGTATTTGTGTGTATTCATATGAGCACGTGCGTTGCAGGTATTATTCGTGAGTAGGCTAGCCTTATTATTTTCAACCGCGTCGCATGATCGATTCGCGAGCAGGGCAGATAGATGCATCTATGGTTCGAGCCGTCCGACCCTTCGGCAGTGCACAATATATTATTGTTGGTCCACGCCGTTTGAACCTCGACATTGCTTGAGCATGATATTTTCTGCGTAGTTGCTGTGATTTTGCCTGATTACTGTCCTGGAATATTAAGTTATCAACTGAAATGCCAGAGATTTAAAGTTATTAAAAAGATTTTGGAAGAAGTTGTTACTTCTCGTCGATTTATTGTTATTTGATTAAATCACCCATGTTGATTAATTGTTATTAATATGACGAAGAGGTAAAGTGTTAAACGTGAACGTAGTTGAAAATACTTATTCTTGATTTTAATAAATTTCCTATTATAATCATGCTTCGTGTCATACTTGAATATTCTAAATTGACCTTTAGCAAGTGTCTAATTTGACCTCTCGTCACTACCTCTCTAAGGTTAGGCGGGCGATATACTGAGTACACGTTATTTTTGTACTCGTGCTACACTTGTTGTGCATTTTACTGCACAGGTACTTTCATAGCAATGTGGAGGATTCAAAGACTTAGGCGAGCTGCGTTATCCGGAGGCGATTCGCAGCTGGCAGAGTCTCCCTCGTACTGTATTGCTTTTCATTTTTAAATTTCCTTGTCCAATTTGTATTTCGGACATGCTTTGTAATGATTGTATAAATTCTTAGAAATTGCTCATGTACTTGTGACACCGGGTTCTGGGATGTGTTGGGATATGTTTGCTAAATTGTAATATTTAAATCATTGTTTTTCTTAACAGATTTTTATTTAGTTAATATGTAATAAAGTGAAAGGAAATGTTTTTCATAAATGTTAAAAACCAGAAATTGTTTCAGTTAAATATATGTTTGGCTTGCCTGACAATGGTGTCCGGCGCCATCACGACCTTAGAGATTTTGGGTCTTGACAACATGGTATCAGAGCACTAGGTTCCCGTAGGTCTCACGAGTCATGAGCGAGTCTAGTAGAGTTTTGCGGATCGGTACGAAGATGTATGTACTTATCTTCAAGAGGCTACAAGGCTGTTAGGAGTACTTCCCTTCTTGATTCCTCATCATGCGATTTGATTCCTTTGAGGCTTATGCCTATGTTTATTCCTACTCAATCTTACGCGTCACCAGCGCTTGCTATGAATCAGGGATTTTAGGAGTTGAAATGGTGCTATGGATGTAGTTCGAGATGTTCCATGTATAATTGGTTGGGACTATTGTTATGGCCCTGCAAAAGAATAATATGTTGTTACAACTCAGTAGTTGTGTTTCTGGGAGCGTTAAGGCTATGCTCAGATAGTGATGATGCTTGCGATTGGTTATCGTGTGATGTCGATATGATGATAGAATGCTTGCCCATATGTTGAGGATGAGGAATGGTTTGAAGGGAGGTCTTCTCAGAGTATGATTTCGGGACTTCGGTATTTTAGTTCCGGCAGAGGAAAGGCATTTGAGTTAGTAATGGTCTGGTTGGGGTTGATAAAATAATAAGACTGGGTGTCTTCAAGTGAGGTGGGATATGCACCTGTGACGTGAAGTCATCGTCATTGATCGAATGAAATGTGTTAAGTTTGTCTGTGCTATGGTTTCTTCAGTTGTGTGGGGTCAGAGCATTGAGGAGGAGTATTAAAGAATGTGGGGGGAGGGGGGGGAGAGACCGCGAGGTGTGGTGGTTCAGTACCGGATAAGTGTTGATAATGAAGGCAACTAGAGAAAAATGATCTTCAGAGAGCTTGAGGTCCTAGTGATCTGCTGGTTTGAGAGCCACAGAGAATGGTCCTGGAGTGAGGCTAGGCGGTGGTTCCATTTCTAAGAGGTCAGGTGTAAGAAGCAGAAGTCGAGCAATCGCAAAGTCGGGGAGCGGCAAAATAGCTTGGAATTTTAAGATATTGTCGCGCATTTAATGGATGTCCATGAGGAGAGGATGGACTAGTAAGTTGGTAAATTAAGTAGGGCGTAGGATGAGGTATTGAAGTCGCAGAGAGCGTGCATTCCAGCGTCGAAAGGGGTCCGCGGACGATTCCCACATGTGGGTTATCTTCTGTGAATAGGTTAGCGATGGCGGGGTTGGCAGGTCTCGGTGAGGGCTTCTAGTGGCTATTCGGTAGGAGGCGGAAGTGTGAATGATGCTAGAGAATTTGAGTATTTAGGGAGTGCTAGCAAAATAATTAAGAAGAATTGGACAGATGAGTTGAGCCAGATCGTGTTATCAAAGGAGAAGGGATCTCAGCAGGGTCTAGAGTGGATCAAGGAGTAGCTTAGGGATAAGTGGGGGAGTCCCACCATCTGCAGTTGGGTTGTAGGGTTGTCTTCTCATAGGGTCGCGGATCGTCAGCGTGTTGGCAAGTTATTTCAGCTAAGGGAAATGAGTAAGCTGGCGATTGTGCGTGGAATTGGAGAAATGTGTGAAAGAGTCGGCCCTTTCGGATCAGGGATAGGCTTTGGAAGATTCAGAATTTATGCTTAAGGCATGGGCGTGTTGTAAGGATAGAGTCGGATAGTGACTCGGTTGCGTGGTTCCTTGAAAGGGGAGTTCATGTGCTTGAAGAGCCTTGGAGTTGATTGCATTCGGGGCCAGTCAGAGTGGGTGACTCTCAATAGCGGTCCTAGTGAGTTCAAAAGTCAAGAATGCGGCGTTTAAGGGTTTCAGGCAGCAACATGATCGAGAATCGAGCTTTTGTAGAGTATTTTCTGAGAAAAAGGAGGATGGTTGGAATGATCCATGATATGTTTCAGCATGCAGGATAGTATTGGAGGAGTGAGAGAAATAGACTCCGGATTGTAGAAAGATTATCAGAAGGGTATGCGACGGGTTGCGGGATTTAGGCAGCATAGTATCGTGAATCAAGGTCACTCGGGGTGAGTGAGGGTTGAGTTTACTATGAGTTGAAGGAAGTTGCTATTATTCCTGAGGCAAATTCAAGATGATTAAAATAAGATAGATTGATTAGCCATGGTTGAAATGGAACATTTGCGGCAGTGATCAGTTCCTTTGATGTGATTAGGTTATGTAGGTGGTTTGTGCAGATGTGTGCGAGGCTTGTCGGCTGTCGTAACAGATTTCATGTGGGAGCATTTGAGTGCTATGGCCTGTCAGGTATAGGCGGATCCCGAAAGGGTTATAGTGGTATAGACTACTACTTAAGGATTTGCATGTTAGGTGATTGTGGGAATTCACTTGTGTGTTGAGATGATACTCTTGAATTGAGTTAATTAAATGGGTTCTATATGATGAAGTTTTCACCCTATCGGTGGTTCAGAAATTATGAAGGAATTCTTGCGCTACTTCATATTGGCATGTCTGGTGCGGTAAGCAGTATGTAACTGGGAGTAAGAATCGAGATTGCGGTTTGGTGTTAATAAGGACGTCGTGAGCTCGGGAGAGCAAGAAAAAGTCATTTGAAAGTTCATAGTAAGATGGTGTTATCTTCATTGTCGCCTGAGATTGATATTCGGTGAAAGAGGCTATGTACCCTAGTTATGGGTTCTTGATTTGTCTTACATTGTAGTATGGCCAGTAGTGGATGGACAGACTTGTTGCCTTGTGTGGAAGGTCATGGAAGCGTGACCGCGAAAAGATTGTATAAAGTGTGACATGTAGTCACTTGATGGATTGAATATTTGGACTGAGTATAAAGAAGTGCAATGTTGTGTATTTGAGAAGTTATTCCTGAGAGGCGTTCAATTCATTTGGTTGTGGATTATGGGGTGTTTGTCCCGGTGATGATGATTGTTCTCGTGTGTTACAAGAGAAAGTGGGTTAATATGGACCCAGGTAAAATCTATTAGCTTAGTTTGGTGCGAGCAAGGTGGCTCGATGTTTGTGGATGGATTTAAATATGATTATGGGCTCCGTACGGGCCAGGTAGGTTCATTTCAGTAGAGTGCTTTTTCATGGATAGGTACTAGAACAACGGATGTTGTTCCTTCTTCGTCAAATCCATGTGTTATTATGATTGTGCCGTGTGAGTTATGAAACAACTTGATAATTTCCTATGTGTTGAGGTCCCGCGTATTGGGGATGATATGTAAGCAGGATAGCTCTTGAGATCCAGAGTGAATATATATATATATATATATATATATATATATATATATATATATATATACACACACACACACACCTCAGTTGCGCTTGAGATTTTTAGCCTACGGATTTACCAGTCTCCCAAGGATGGTATTAGGAACTTAGCGTGCTTGAGATCGATATTAAGTAATTTGTAATAGTGAGAAAATCAGCTCCGTATATATATCTTCTTATGTAAATTTTATGTGTGGATCGGGTGGCACGGAGCCATGGGTATGTTATTTGGATCGGGTTGCACGCCGCAACAGTGTGATGTTGAGTAAGATTCCTATAATTATTTTCTGAGAAAAGTTCATATTAGTTGCGTGAGTTGAATAGTCCCTTCTTGAGTCATTTCTTATTTATCATGTTCGAGTTATGGCCTATTGGCGCGATGTGGTATCATGTGAGGCTGTTGGTCATGTTGGGGTGATTTGTTGTCTGAGCAGTTCATACTGGGTGAGACGGGACTATCGGATCAGGAATTAGTGCGATAAAGTTATGTGAAGTGTATATTAAAGAACAAATACCATTATTCAGGTTCATAATGAAGTGATGATTCTAGTCAAGATGAGGTATTCAAGGAATTGTTAACTCTGCAGTTAGGTATGAATTTTTACACATTTCCTCTGTTGTGGTGGTATCGTCAGCATTATGGCGGGATGTCTGTATATTTGTTATGAGGTGCATCAGGAGCACCAGATTCGTGAAATTTTGGCTGCTAAGGATCAGGAGTGTCATTGTGGTCAGATGATGAGTTATACGGTTTATGGTTTTGATTCATCAAAGGTATGCAGTCATGATCTGGTATATCGTGTGGTAGTTGATATAGTGCTTATATCTTGGAAGTAGGCCTGGCAAGAGAAAATGTAAGTATTGGAACGAGATCCCGAGCTTATTATATGAAGTAATCTTTAGATTTGATCAAGCGAGTGTCTCAACTGGGTTGTGGTAGCACGGGCAGGTGCACGAGGTGTTAAACAGTGATTTCTGATAACTCCAGAGCAGTTCTTGGCACGTTCGAGGTTGAACGTCGGTTTAAGTGGCGGAGAATGTAACGACCCGACGGTCATTTTGAGCTCTAGCGAGTCGTTCAACGGTTTGAGGCCGTGAGCAACTTCGTTTCAGGTGTTATGACTTCTAGGTGTGGTCAGAATTGAATTTCGGGATGTTTAGAGTTGATTTGGAAAGAAAATTCTCATTTCAAAAGCCTTAAGTTGGAGAAATCAACTAAGATTGGAATTTTGAGTAAACGAACTCCGAATCAGGATTTGAAGGTTCCAGCAGGTTCGTATGATGATTTCGGACATGGGCGTATGTCCGGATCGGGTTTTGGATAAACCGGGAGCGTTTCGATGCATATTGTGGAAGGTAGCATTTTCGAAGAATTTCATAAAGTTTGGGCTTGAAGTGCATTTAAGTGTTGTTGATGTCCGTTTGGGATTCCGAGTCTGGGGATAGCTTTGTATGGTGATTCTGGAGTTGGGAGCGCGATCAGAAGTGAATTTGGATGTCTGTAGGTCATTTTGAAGTCATTTGGCTAAAGATAGAAATTTAAAGGTTTTTGAGAAATCTGACCAGAAGTGGAAGTTTCGATATCGAGGTTGGAATGCGATTCCGGAAGTTGGAGCAGGTCTGTAATGTTGAATATGACGTATGTGCAAAATTTGGGTTTAATCGAGCGTGATTTGATAGGTTTCTGCATCGGATGTAGAAGTTGGAAAATTCTAAGTTCATAAAGTTGAGATTTGAGTGCGATTCGTGGTTTCGAGGTTGTTTGATGTGATTTGAGGCCTCGAGCAAGTCCGATTTATGTTTTGGAACATGTTGGTATGATTGGATGGGGTCCCGGGGGCCTCGGGTGGATTCCAGGTGGTTAAGGGATCAAGTTGGGAGTTTGAAGAAGGCTGGAATTGCTGTCATCTGGTGTGATCCGCACCTGCGAGGATTTGGCCGCATGTGCGATTTTGGGCTGGAGCCAAGGATGCCGCAGGTGCGGAATATTTGGAAGCACCTGCAGAAGCGAGGTGCGATAAGAGGGCCGCAAGTGCGATTTTGGGCTGGAGCCGAGGAGGCCGCAGGTGCGAAAGATTTGGGCACACCTGCGGAAGCGTAGGTGCGATAAGGGGGCCGCAGGTGCGGAAATCGGCCTGGGCAGAATGTTTTAAAACAAGGATTTTGGTTTATTTGTCTTCATTTCTTAATGGGCTTAGGCAATTTTGGGAGGCTTCAAAGAGAAGATTCCTTCATGCAATGTCAAGGTAAGTAACTCCTTCATGACTCTAAGTTAAATACAAGATTATATGCATGGATTAGGCATGGAAATTGGTAGGAATTTGGGAAATATTGAAGAAACCTAGAAAATGGAAAATTGGATTTTTAGCCACGAATTGAGCATGAATATTTGAGTAAATTGTATATTTGAGTTAGTAAGGCTATGGGTAGAATATATCTTCGAGAAATTTTTGATTCCGGGCACGTGGACCCGAGGATATTTTGGTCATTTCACTAAGTGGGGTTGGGAAATTATCTAATTTGGAATTGTTGCAAATATTAGAGTATATTTTCTTTGGGTTGTCGTTGTTTGGATAGTTTTGGGGCGTTGTGCGTCCGTTTGGAGTCATCGGAAGGGCTTGGAGGCCGGTTATGGAATCTCGGAGCGAGGTAAGTCTCCTTTCTAACTTTGTGAGGGGGAATTGTCCCCATAGGTAAATTAATTAAGTACATGCTATTATCTTCGGGGGGCTACGTACGCACGAGGTGACGGGAGTCCGTGCGTAGCTACTATTATGCCTTGTCCGGGTAGTCTAGGACCCACTAGCATGCCTTGTGTGTTGTGCTTTATGATCCTACCTGTAATTTTAAACTACTAGTATAATCGAAATCGTAATTGAATATCTAAAAGAAGACTAGAATTCACCTTGTTAATCATCTAGAAAGAGAATTGATTCCTCTGTGGATATTTGTGTACCTGGTAGGGTTGTAGTAGGGAATATCATTAAACTTTACAAATGAGTTTCATGTTCCTTTAAGATGAATTTTACCACTTTCCGAGAAAAACCGCTTTCTTGATAAAATACAGATTTATTATGTGGATATGTGTAATTTTGGGTGCCTGAATCGCATGTATGATTCGCGAGCAGGATGACCCTGTATTTGTGTGTATTCATATGAGCACCTAAGTCGCAGGTATGATTCGCGAGCAGGCTAGCCTTATTATTATCAACCGCGTCGCATGATCGATTCGCGAGCGGGGCAGATAGATGCATCTATGGTTCGAGCCCTCCGACCCTTCAGCAGTGCACAATGTATTATTGTTGGTCCGCGCCGTTCGACCCACGACATTGCTTGCGCATGATATTTTCTGCGTAGTTGCTATGATTTTTCCTGATTACTGACCTGAAATATTAAGTTATCAATTGAAATGATAGATATTTAAAGTTATTAAAAAGATTTTGGAAGAAGTTGTAACTTCCCGTCGATTTATTGTTATTTGATTAGATCACCCATGTTGATTAATTGTTATTAATATGACGAAGAGGTAAAGTGATAAACGTGAACAAAGTTGAAAATACTTATTCCTTATTTTAATAAATTGCCTATGATAATCATGCTTCGTGTCGTACTTAAATATTCTAAATTGACCTTTAGCAAGTGTCTAATTGGACCTCTCATCACTACCTCTCTGAGGTTAGGCGGGCGACTTACTGAGTACACGTTATTTTTGTACTCATGCTACACTTGTTGTACATTTTACTGAACAGGTACTTTCACAGCAATGTGGCGGTTTGTGAGACTTAGGCGAGCTGCATCGTCCGGAGACGATTCGCAGCTGACAGAGTCTTCCTCGTACTGTATTTATTTTCAATTTTAAAATTTAAATTTCCTTGTCCAATTTGTATTTCGGACAGGCTTTGTAATGATTGTATAAATTCTTAGAAATTGCTCATGTACTTGTGACACCGGGTTCTGGGATGTGTTGGGATATGTTTGCTAAATTGTAATATTTAAATCATTATTTTTCTTAACAGATTTTTATTTAGTTAATATGTAATAAAGTGAAAGGAAATGTTTTTCATAAATGTTTAAATCCAGAAATTGTTTCAATTAAATAAATGATTGGATTTCCCGACAATAGTGTCCGACGCCACCACGACCTTAGGGATTTTGGATCGTGACAACATGGTATCAGAGCACTAGGTTCCCGTAGGTCTCACGAGTCATGAGCGAGTCTAGTAGAGTCTTGCAGATCGGTACGAAGACGTCTGTACTTATCTTCGAGAGGCTACAGGGATGTTAGGAGTACTTCCCTTCTTGATTCCTCATCGTGCAATTTCATTCCTTTGAGGCTTATGCTTATGTTTATTCCTAGTCAATCTTACACGTCGCGAGCGGTTGC
Organism: Nicotiana paniculata; assembly: GCA_005239505.1. Taxonomy (NCBI): domain Eukaryota; kingdom Viridiplantae; phylum Streptophyta; class Magnoliopsida; order Solanales; family Solanaceae; genus Nicotiana; species Nicotiana paniculata. The sequence continues at coordinate 20,933 of MDKI01022487.1, forward strand.
TATGAATCAGGGATTTGAGGAGTTGAAATGGTGCTACAAATGTAATTTGAGATGTTCCATGTATAATTGGTTGGGGCTGTTGTTATGGCCCTGCAAAAGAATAACATGTTGTTTCAGCTCAGTCGCTGTGTTTCTGGGAGCGTTAAGGCTATGCTCAGGTAGTGATGATGCTTGCGATTGGTTATCGTGTGATGTCGATATGATGATAGAATGCTTGCCCGTATGGTGAGGATGAGGAATGGTTTGAAGGGAGGTCTTCTCAGAATGTTATTACGAGACTTGGATATTTTAGTTCCAGCAGAGGAAAGGCATTTGGGTTAGTAATGGTCCGGTTGGGGTTTATAAAGTAGTAAGACTGGGTGTCTTCAAGTTTGGTGGGATATGCACCTGTGATGTGAAGTCGTCGTCATTGATATAATGGAATGTGTTAAGTTTGTCGGTGCTATGGTTTCTTCGATTGTGTGGGGTTAGAGTATTGAGGAGGAGTATTGAAGAATACGGGGGGGAGGGGGGGGGGG
>MDKI01022540.1:0-23253 GCA_005239505.1 Nicotiana paniculata
TATGTATTGTAATTTTAGTTTATGAATTGGAATTTTAGTTTATGAATTGGACTTTTAGTTTATATATTGGACTTTTAGTTTATAAATTGAAACTTTAGGATATGAATTGAACTTTTAGTTTATAAATTGAAATTTTAGTTTATGAATTGGAATTTTAGTTTATGAATTGGACTTTTAGTTTATAAATTGAAATTTTAGGATATGAATTGAACTTTTAGGATATGAATTGAACTTTTAGTTTATATTGAAGTTTTAGTTTATGAATTGGAATTTTAGTTTATGAATTGGACTTTTAGTTTATAAATTGAAATTTTAGGATATGAATTGAACTTTTAGGATATGAATTGGACTTTTAATTTATGTATTGGAATTTTAGTTTATGAATTGGAATTTTAGTTTATGAATTAATTTTTAGTTTATAAATTGAAATTTTAGTTTATGAATTGGACTTTTAGTTTATGTATTGAAATTTTAGGATATGAATTGAACTTTTAGGATATGAATTGGACTTTTAGTTTATGTATTGTAATTTTAGTTTATGAATTGGAATTTTAGTTTATGAATTGGACTTTTAGTTTATGTATTGCAATTTTAGTTTATAAATTGAAATTTTAGGATATGAATTAAACTTTTAGTTTATGAATTGAACTTTTAGGATATGAATTGAAATTTTAGGATATGAATTGAACTTTTAGGATATAAATTTGACTTTTAGTTTATGTATTGTAATTTTAGTTTATGAATTGGAATTTTAGTTTATGAATTGAAATTTTAGGATATGGAATTGAACCTTTAGTTTATGAATTGGAATTTTAGTGTATGAATTGAACTTTTAGTTTATGAATTGAACTTTTAGTTTATAAATTAAAATTTTAGGATATGAATTGAACTTTTAGGATATGACTTGGACTTTTAGTTTATGAATTGAACTTTTAGTTTATAAATTAAATTTTAGGATATGAATTAAACCTTTAGTTTTTGAATTGAACTTTTAGTTTATAAATTGAAATTTTAGGATATATCTTGAACTTTTATTTTATGAATTGAACTTGTTTTATTTTTATAGATGGAACATCTTACTTAGATGTACAATAGGAATTATCCTAATCGGCGGGGATTGCGGGAGGATTTTCATGGAGACCTTAGTGCCTATTGCATTTTGTGGTTTGCCTGAAAGAATCTGGAAACCCATCACAAAGATTAGTTTGTTTTTCAAAGACTTGTGTTCTTCCACATTAAGGGAAGAAAACCTACTCCGGATGGACCAGAACATTCGTGTAACTTCTACTAAGATGGAAAAGATATTTCCATGTGATTTTTTATGTGATGGAACACCTTCCAATCCACCTTGTACACGAGGCACGACTGGGAGGGCCTGTTCAATGCAGATGGATGTATCCCTTTGAGAGGTAATATTATAAGTTTGATGTAATTTTCTGTTTTATTTGAATGTTCTTGGATAACCAAGAAATTATGTAGGACAATTGGCAAATGAAAATAATTTGTTAAGCAGAGGAATAGAATTGAAGGATCTATATGCGAAGCTTATCTTGCAAAGGAAACTACTCATTTTTGCTCTTATTATTTTGAGAGTAACGTGCCATGTGCTAGGAATAGGCCCAATAGGCACACGGTCCAATGTGTGAATGATCCATTATATCCACCTATGTACATATTCAATCAATCATGCCGATGTTCTAAGGATGTTAGAAAGAGAAGTTTGAGTGATATGGAGTACAAGTCAGCTACACTTCATGTGTTGCTAAATTGTCTCGAAGTTGTACCTTTTCTCAAGTAAGTATTGATTTAGTAGTTATCAAAAAAAAATTACTGTGGTTACATCTCAATGCAACTACTAAAAATATTTGATGTGTGACAGTCACTTCGTGGTTCAATTTGGCCATGATGCTATATATACGAGATTTGATATGTGGTTCAAACAATTTGTAAGTTTATCCTTATAATATTCTAACACCATGTAGGTAAACAATGTTTGGAAGTTATGCTAACTTATGAATTTTTTTAATAATATGTAGGTAAATGATCCAAATAATGGTGTAAATCAATTTTTGAAAGATATATCTTGGGGACCTGGGCTTCAGGTCACAACAATGTCTAAGTACATTATGAATGGTTATATGTTTCATACAGAGGATTACTCTAAAAATAAAAATAGCAGCAACAACGGGATATGTGTTCAAGGTGGTGATGGCAACCAAGTTGGAGATATTGATTATTATGGTGTGCTCAAAGAAATAATAGAACTAGAATATACAGGTTAGCCATATAAGAAATTGATACTCTTTAGATGCAAGTGGTTTGACCCAAATCCAACAAGAGGTACAAGAGTACACAACTAATACAACATAAGTGAGGTTAATCATACGAGGGAATATGATCGCTATGATCCTTTCATAATTGCACATTATGTTAGGCAAGTATATTATGCTCTTTATCCATTACGGCGGAATAAGTCCGACTAGTGGGTTGTATTAAAAACTAAGCCTGTAGGTAGAGTGGAAGTCGAGAATGTGTCAGATGTTGCATATCAAATGATATCTCTACTGTTCACCAAATAGTGGACGAACTTTTAGAAAATGATTTGGAACATCCTGAACACATATTGGAAGAAGTTGATATAAATGAAGTAACAATTATAGAAAATGAGGAAGAAGAATCAACTGATGAAGCTCAAACTAGTGAGGAAGAAGAATTCTCGGACGAGGAACAATACGTCCATGAGCTTTAAAAACTTGGTTTCTTTAATAACTCTCGTTTTATAGCTAGTTTCTTATATGTTTCAATCTAAATATGTATTATATTATGTAGATGATAGGCAAGGGTCGAGGTAACAATGACCTTACTGGTTCTCGGGGTCGAGAAAAGGCTAGGAAGGGAAAGAGGAGGGTAGAAGATAATACTCCATCTGTTTTTCATCACAGGGCCATAGGACTATACGTCCGGCATACAGTCCAGCTGCCTCACGACCACGTGGATCGCAGCCATCTACATCGCATGGATCGCATAGATCCATGTCACATCCACATGGATCACAGCCATCCATGTCACAGCCACTCAGGTCACAGCCATCAGTATCACGGCCACTTGCGGTCCAACCTGCTATGTCGCAGTCACAGGGATCGCAGCTATCTTCATCAGCGACTCCATCTATTTCAGGCCTTCGTCTGCGAGATAGTAGCTCTGACCCCCCCCCCTACACCTTCCACACATGCCTCTAATATACATGCTTCGTACGGTGATGTTGATGATGACGAAGAGGTGCATTATGATCAGTATGGCAGGATCATCATAGTCACTGGGGGTGATGGGTAAGAGTTATTTGTTATTTTTATGTTTGTTGTTTTGTACAGTTTGTACAATAGGATATTAATGTGTTTTTTTTGTTAAATTGGAGGTTCATCCCGAGTAATATTACTATGAGGATAGTCACCAAATCCACCAGAAAGCTTTATGACGGCCCTTATGCCACTTGGAGTGAATTCTCATTCTCGCTGAAGGAGCAAATTTTCATCAATTTAAGGTATAAATGTTCTTTTAAGCAGTATAATTATTTATATTTATGATATTTCCATATAATTTTTAACTTTTGAAATACAGATCAAGTGTGTACGGGAACACCGCTATAGCGCGGAAGTGGCTGCAAATTTTAATCACAAAGCTCGCAAGCGATTGTCGCATAGTTTCTCCAAAGCTAGACAGTTGAACCAGGAGCCTGGCTGGTTGCTTCAAAATTTATGGGAGGATTTGCAAATTCAATGGCTTACCGCAAAGTTCTTATAGAAGAGCGAAAAAGGAAAGAAAGCTCGCGCATCTGAGAAGGGAGGCTCCTTGCACACTGGAGGTGCGATCAGCCTAGGGACAATAAAAAGGTGGTACGTAATTACTTAATTAATTTTAACTTTAAAAGTATATCTATTCTGTTTATTAACTAAAATTTATGAGTTTTCAGGAAAAGAAGTTGGGCATCCAATGAACCAAGATGAGTTATTCAAGGAGACTCATATTGTAAAGAAGAAGAAAGAGACGGATCCAGAAAGGTGGGTCGAGGCCGAGCCTCGACTGTACATGTAAGTTTTCACTTTTCATTAAGTATTTTGATTTACTTTTATATAAATTTTGAAATACTAATTCAATGTAATTTTTCTTATAGGATCGCTCCACAGCTGACGTGGAGGAATTCATACGCAGTCAGCCACCTAATGAGTCGGGCGAGCCAATCCAACCTTCGGACGAGGATGCTGAAAGAATATGGATGGAGGTTGTTGGCGGTCCAAAATAGGGGAAGGTATACGGGCTTCCTACTAAGAAATTACATTGCTATAAGTGTGGAATGCAAGGAATATGGACTTCCTCGCAAGGCGAGCAACTTCATGGGGAGAGCTTCTCCGCTATGCAGGAGACTGTGACAAAGCTCACATCCGAGATAGACGTGGCCAAGGAAAGAGAAAAGCTTAGAGATGCTAAGTACCTTGGCATGCAAGCTCAGTACCATGGCATGCAAGCTCAGCTCAAAACTCTCCTAGCTTCTGGAGCTTTTCCGATTCACTGGTCTCGTGAGTCATCGCTAGAGGCTCGATTTGAACGTGAGCATTCCTTCCGTCCTCCCCGTGATCGTTCTTCCCGTCCTCGACAAGTAGACCCTTCTATATACTGTCTTGTAGATGAAAGTTCATCAGACGGTGATGATAATGACGGTGATGATAATGATGTTTTACAAAACACTCCTTGACTTTTATATACTTTGAACTAGACAAATAGAACCGATTTTGAACTAGTTGTAATAAGCGTTAACTTAGTATTGTTAGTTAAATTTTTTAGTTCTATTGAACTTTAATTTATTGGTTTTAATGTGTTTTTTGAATTATGTTGTTGTTGTTGTTGTGTTATTGTTGTTGTTGTTGTTGTTGTTGTGTTGTTGTTGTTGTTGTTGTTGGGTTGTTGTGGAGATTTTGGTATTCAAATTGTATTGTATGTATTGAATATTGTTATTTAGAGATTTTGGTATGCTGGCAGGTGGTGTAGCTGCCAAAACAGGCAAATTATGCCTAAATTATTACCCAGAAAAGCTACCAAAGTTGGTCGCTTACCTATAAATAAATAAAAAATTTGGACATTAGCGACCAAGGCTGGTCGCTTTTATCTAAAAAAATTAAAAAATTAAAAATTGGCGACCATCTTTGGTCGCTAATGAACCCAGATTTTGACATAAGCGACCAAAGTTGGTCGCTAATTTATTAAAAAATAATATCCTGGAAATTAGCGACCAACCTTGGTCGCTAATGTATAAAAAAAAATAAAAACTTGAAAATAAGCGACCAAAGTTGGTCACTTCTGAACCCAGATTGTTAAATATATATTTTTTAAAATAATATATATTTTAATTTAGAGACCAGCATTGGTCGCTAATATTTAAATATTAATAATAAAAAAATATCGTAATTTATATATACAGACCAACTTTTGTCGCTAAATTTATATTATTAAATATTGTATCGACCAAAGTTGGTCGCTATTTTGTTTACACTGAAAATTTGGTCCTTTTACCTTAGCGACCAAAATTGGTCGCTAAGGTAAAAGGACCACCAATATATCGACCAAGCGTGTTTGGACGCGTTTTGGTCGGTATATTGAGATAAGAGACCAACTTTGGTCGCTTTTTGTGGTCGCTAATTAGCGAATTTCTAGTAGTGATATTGCAATATATCCATATCACTATGTAAATAGTATATAATATACTTGTAGGCATACAAATTTTATTAAAATTAAATTCATAAAATAATTTGGATTATATTTTAAATTCAAGATATATTAGTCCGAATAAATACTACGGGCTAATATAATTGAATTAATTATATAAGTCCAATAAACATGGAATAAATAAATAAGTCTTTATCCATTGGGCTTGCCCATTTACTTGGGCTAAAGTGATGAACCCAACTCATCAGGCCCAAAATGTCATCTTCCTAGAGGCCCAATTTGGTGCCACGTGTCAAAATGACGTAGCACGCCGAGTCAAACTGAAAAGCAATAGGATCGTGCCACGTGTCAAAATGACAAGGCATGCCAAGCTAAATTAAAAGGCTAATGAAACTGCGCCATGTGTGCAAGTGACATGTTCTGGCCAATCAAATGCGACCATGTCACTCTTCAATCTTATTGGTCGGAAAGAGTTTGTTCTTATCATAACTCTACCCTCCCACAACTATAAATAGGGGTCTTCAAAGGGACCTGAAGTTATAACAATAAGCAAGAAAGAGGTCGTGGATCAAACGCTGCAAATTTCTCCACAAGTTTCAAGCTTCAAGCAATCAAGTCCAAGCTCAAGAACGAAGAACAAATCAAGTTCAAGCTCAAGAACGAAGAACAAGTCAAGATTCAAGGAGTACGAGTTCAAATCAAAGTTCGTGCTAGTTGAATTCAAGATCATTGTTCGTGGAAACAATATAGATTCAAGATCAAGCTCAAAGTCTCTTGAATTTTTTTACTATTGAAAAGAAGATCAGAGGATTCATAGAGATTGTACATTCATATTATTTGAAATCAAATACTACGATTGTTGAGATATTTTTCGGTCTTGATTTTTATTTTCTTGACGCAATTTATTGTCTACAATTTCTGGCATGCCCGGTGGGACAATATCTACCTCTCATCTCAACTTTTCAATCAACAAAGTTCAAGAACAACGAAATGGCTTCCAAGAAAATCAACTCCAGTTTAACTTCCGCCAAGGCTGCCAATTCCAGGTTCTATGCTGATGTGGAAAACATACTCGAAGTTACCTTTGGAAGCTTTGGACCAGTTACGATGAGCAAAGCAAGCTCGTTAGGACAACAAGCACCCCAAGTGTCGTCCTCATCTACCTCTGTTTTTGGATTTTCATCCTCAAAAGGATCAAGATCTTCCACAAATGCACCCGAAGGAGGAAGAGATGTTGTTGAAAAGATCAAGAAAACTCTTGCTCTGCTTGACCTCTCCGGATCCAAGCACTCTGTTGTGAAGGAAGATGATGACGCTTCAAGTGATGAATCCTCCCCACTTACACCACATAGCGTGAGCCAATCAAGGATCAATCTGTGTGAAAATCCATGCTCCTCTCCATCATCCATGACAATCATGCAAGCCATGGTGACAACCACTTCATCTGTGGAGGAGCAGTTGGCAAACTTGACGGAAGCAATCGCTGGCTTGACCAAGTGCATGAAAAATAAAGATACTAGAATCGACAAGCTAACAGATAGGGTGGGAATCTTGATGGAAGAAGAATCCACCCATGCACCTGGAAAACTCCCAGAAGTTCAAGAGATTGATCCTCCCCCATGACAAGTTGCATCCACTAAGGAAATTCCAGTCTCTTCGGAATGATTCCAATCAATCAACTAAAGGAGTTTATTGAAGGGACTATAAAAACACAAATATTAAGTTGCTTCCAAGTCCTCCTTTTACCTACGCAAACATGTACACTTCAAGGATCGATATGTTGAAGATGCCTGCTGGCTATCAACCTCCGAAATTTCAACAGTTTGATAGCAAAGTCAATCCAAAGAAACATGTGGCGCACTTCATCGAGACATGCAACAATGCTGGGACTTATGGAGATTACCTCGTCGAACAGTTTGTCCGCTCATTAAAAGAAAATGCTTTTGATTGGTACACAGACCTCGATGTTGGATCTGTTGATAGCTGGGATCAACTAGAGCAAGAATTCCTCAATCGCTTTTATAGCACGAGACATACAGTGAGTATCATAAAACTCATAAGTACTCGTCAGCGGAAGAGTGAACTAGCTATCGATTTTATCAATCGTTGGAGGAATGCAAGCCTCAACTGTAAAGACAAGCTTAGTGAAGCTTCTAGCATAGAGATGTGCATTCAAGGTATGCATTGGGTATTGCGCTACATCTTGCAAGGTATCAAGCCTAGCACATTTGAAGAACTTGCAACTCGTGCCCATAACATGGAATTAAGCATGGCCTCTGCTGGAATTGAAAGGATGTCCATCTATGAACCTCGCAAACTGAATGACAAGCAAGAAATCAGAAAATGGAGCAAGTTTGTACCAAGATCTGAAAAGAAAAAAGCTATGAATGTCAACACATCACCTATGAAGTTCATGACGAAGGTCGCAAAAAGTAGAGTACGAAATCCACTGCGTTTCAAGATAAGCCAAATGGAAAGTTAACTCTAAAAGAAATGCAAGAGAAACACTAACCATTTGTGGATTCTGATGTGCCAGCTATTTTTGAAGAACTCCTCAAGTTAAATCTCATTGAGCTTCGGGAGATGAAGCGACCAAATGAAGCTGGGAAAATTGATGACCCAAATTACTGCAAATATCATCGACTTGTGATCCACCCTCTGGAAAAGTGATTTGTCTTCAAGGACAAAGTTATGGACTTGGCTCGTGAAAAGAAGATTGTGCTTGGAGATGAGAAAGCAAGTGCAAACCAAGTCTCTATCACATTTGGCTCATTCAGTCCAGACGAATTATGTAGTTTTAAAGAAAGTAAAGATGAAGAATTACCGGAGAACTACAAAGTTGAAGATGGTCAAGGTTGGACGTTGGTGACTCGCCGTAAGCACCACAAAAGGAGCTCACGAAAAGGATCAATGGAACAACCAACAAGTAACATTATGGTGAAAAGACCTAGGAGATGGAATCTAGTTAAGCATGTAAAGAAGGCGAAAGTGGAGGTGCACCACCCTCAAAATCCACGACATCTAGTGACCTTAGAGGAGTTTATACCAAGTTGGTTCCGCATGAATATTTCCCATGGGGGTATTGATGCCTCTTGTTGCCATACTGACGAAGGGAAATAAAAAAGTGATGACCTACCATTGGCACCATCTTCAGAAAAGCTTATTGAGTCCACTCCTCAAGAAGTTACTTGTCTATATATTGTTCCATTCGATATTTTAGGTCCCGAATTCACCTTGATGGTTAGGCCACCACGCCCTTCACCAAACCCTGACCCAGCGTCACACATTCTCCAGGTCCGAAGGGATCTAGTGCCCAACTACCGACTCCTCTCGGAATTGCGTTATCGGAGCCGAGCCAGGAATGGTCGCTGATTCAGAAGGGAAGAACTTACATCAGTATCTCAATTTCAATTCAAACATGGGTTTGATTCACACTCCATGTTCTGAGGAAAAAGTCATGTTCACAAATGACGATCTTCTGCTAGGTGACACTCCTCATAACCGCCCATTGTAATGGGTTGGCTATATGCGTGATGAAAGGATAAATCGAATTTTCGTTGATGGAGGATCCTCGGTGAACATTTTGCCAATTCGCACCGTGAAAGAACTTGGTATTCCCATGAACGAACTCTCAGAAAGTCGTGTGATGATCCAAGGATTCAACCAAGGGGGGAAAAGAACCATAGGGGCGATTAGACTGGGAATCACTATTGAATATATGCAGTCAAGTGCATGGCTGCATGTGATCGATGCGAAGACTTCATACAATGTTTTGCTTGGAAGGCCTTGGATACATGAGAATAAAGTAGTTCCATCTAACTACCATCAATGTTTAAAATACTACGAGGGTGAAGTCGAAAAGAAGATAGTCGCTAATGATGAGCCATTCACCGAGGCATAGTCACACTTCACCGATGCAAAGTTCTACTTAAAGAACAGCATTGTGAAGGAGCTAAAAGTTGATGATGGCATGAAAATCAAGAATGACGAGCCCATAGCCAAAAGAGCTGAGGTGACTATTGGTAAAGCCAAAGCCGTTACTAAGTAGGTACAACCCAATGTGAATAAATCTCACAGAGGGGATATTGCATCTTATTGCAAGAAAGTAAGTCCTAAGCTCCAATATGTCCCTAAAAGGAAGAAAGACGAGGGTGAATCATCTAATCTCCAAACCAACATGCTAAATGAGTTAACTCTTTCGGTAAAACGAATTGAGGCAGTAAAGTTGTCCTTGAAGCCACTTGCAGGATTTGTAGCCCAAAACCATTTGCAGAATGTGGCACTCCCTACAAAGTGAACAGATGAAGGTTTTGATCCCGACGCTTACAAGCTATTTGCGAAAGCTGGATACAGTCCCAATAAGCCGTCAAAGTTAGGGAAGCTCCCATCAGAAGCTGCAACAAGGCAACAACTTGAAGGTTTGGGATACAAGAAACCGTCACCAGTGCGCATCTCAATAAGGAGGGAGAGTAGCAATTATATCACTGTAGAAGACAAATATGCCGCTTCTAACAGGCCTTCCGTCTTTGGTAGACTTGGAAAATCAAACTTCCGTATTTGAGAGATTGGGTTCATTAAAGAAGGGGAATAAGTTCCAGAGAAATTATCGAAATACAAGAACACACGCTTCGCCCAAAATTAAGAAATCTCTAAAGATTTCCAAAGTTTGGTTCCTTCTAGAATGAAGCGACAAACAAAAGTCAAGGTTTCGTGTGATGAAGTATTGAAGGTGAAGCCATACACTGTGTTCTACACTAAAAAACGTGATGACGACAAAGAAAGTGTGGGTTCTTCGTATCATGTTACTACACAAGGAAAGCATGGTGTTTTATCTCTAATGGAGGATGACGAGAAATTGAACGATGTTTCACCGTGTTATCACATATCCTTCAATGATGAGGGATCTCAAGAAGACAAAGATGCGGAATATGCTCCACCTGAATTTGAAAAAGGAGTGAAGACTACAGTTGATGCCTTAAAAGAAGTTAACCTTGGCATGAATGAAGAACCAAGAACCACCTACCTAAGTGCTTTATTAGAAGTTGATGAAGAAAGTACTTATATTGAGTTACTCAAGGAGTTCGGGGATGTCTTTACTTGGAGCTACAGAGAGATGCCTGGATTGGACCCGAAAGTAGCAGTCTATCACCTTGCCGTCAAGAATGGTGCTCACCTTGTTAAACAAGCCCAAAGGCGCTTTAGGTAGGACTTGGTTCACCTGATTAAAACCAAAGTTAACAAACTCATTCAAGCTGGATTTATTCGGGAAGTTAAGTACCCAACATGGTTTCAAGTATTGTACTTATAAGGAAGAAGAATGGCCAGATTCGAGTATGTGTTGACTTCAGGGATCTCAACAATGCGTGTCCCAAAGATGAATTCACGCTTCCTATTCCAGATTTGATGATCGATGCTACAACTAGTTACGAGGCAATGTATTTCATTGACGGTTCGTCGGGCTATAACCAAATTCGCATGGCACCAAAAGATGAAGAGCTTACTGCATTTGTTACCGCCAAGTGTATTTATTGCTACAAGGTAATGCCTTTTGGCTTGAAGAATGCTGGTGCTACTTACCAAAGGGCTATGTAGAATATTTTCGATGATCTTCTCCATAAGAATGTCGAATGCTATGTTGACGACTTGGTGGTAAAATCAAGAGATAAGGGTGACCACTTGAAAGACTTGAGAATGGTATTTGAGTTGCTTCGGAGGTACCAACTTAGGATGAATCCATTGAAATGTGACTTTGGAGTTACTTCTGGAAAGTTCCTTTGTTTCATTATCCGACGTTGAGGGATCGAAATTGATCAAGCCAAAGTGGATGCCATTTTGAAAATGCCTGAGCCTCGGGATATTCATGAATTGAAAAGTCTGCAAGGAAAGCTAGCATACCTTAGAAGATTCATCTCGAACCTAGCTGAAAGGTGCCAACAATTTAGTCGCCTCATGAAGAAAGGCATTCCTTTCAATTGGGACCAAGCTTGTAACAATGCCTTTGAAAGTATCAAAACTTACTTGATGAAGCCTCCAGTTTTATCAGCTCCTATACTTGGAAAGACATTGATACTATACATTGCGGCATAAGAAAGGTCTGTCGGAGCACTGTTGGCCCAAGAAAATAGTAAGGGGAAAGAAAACTCTCTTTACTACTTGAGCAGGATGATGATACCAAACGAGCTGAATTATCGCCAATTGAAAAGTTGTGTTTGGCGCTAGTCTTCTCAATTCAAAAGTTGAAGCACTACTTTCAAGATCATGTTTTTTGTCTTGTTTCTAAAGAAAATCCTATCAAGTTCGTGATGTCAAAACCTTTTCTTAGTGATCGACTAGCGAGATGGTACCTCCAATTTCAACAATTTGAGATTTTGTACATCCCTCAAAAGGATGTAAAAGGACAAGCATTGGTAGACTTATTGGCCACCCTATACCTGATGATTGGGAGGTAACTGACGAACTATTGATGAGGACGCAATGGTCATTGAAGTTCAACCTTCATGGAAGATGTACTTTGATGGTGCTGCATATCGCGGAGGAGCTGGTGCTGGTGTAGTATTTGTCACTTCTCAAGGTGAAGTTTTGCCCTACTCTTTTACGTTGACGCAACCCTACTCTAACAACATTGCTGAGTATCAAGCACTAATACTTGGGCTTGAAATGGCTGTCGAAATTAAGCGGTTGTAATTGCAAGTTTTTGGTGACTCTCAGTTAGTGGTCAATCAACTTCTAGGTAGTTACGAGGTCAAGAAGATTGAACTACGCCTATATCATGATTACACTAGAAAGTTAATGGGGTGGCTCAGTGATGTGACTATTCAACATGTGCCAAGGAAAGAAAATAAGAAGGCTAATGCTTTAGCTGCCCTAGCTTCATCATTAACCCTGCCTGATCAAGCACAAGTTACTGTCTGCCAAAATTGGGTAGTATCGCCGCTAAATGAGGCTGAAGGTGAAGAAAATGAACTCAATCATCTTGTCGTTGTTTCTGAAGTTGAGAAAGAAGAATGGCCACAACCCATTATCGAATACTTATTCTAGGGATACTTCTAGAAAATCCGAGGAGAAGGACTGAAATCCGTCGTCGTGCACCTCGCTTCCTTTACTACAAAGATACTATATACAGAAGGTCGTTCGAGGGAGTACTATTGCGATGCTTAGGGGAAGAATAAGAAAAAGCACTCTAAGCTTTGCAAGAGGCACATTCTGGGGTATGTGGGTCACACCAGTCTGGACCAAAGCTCCACTTCCATATAAAAAGGATGTGATATTATCTGCCAACGATGGAAAAATATTTCTTGGACTACGCTCAAAGATGCAAGGCTTGTCAATTCCATGCAAATTTTATTCATCAACCACCTGAAGTGTTGCACCCGAATGTTGCATCCTGGCCGTTTGACACTTGGGGATTGGATGTTGTTGGACCACTGCCAAAGTCCTCTGGTGGTGAACTATACATCTTAGCTGCAACTGACTACTTCTCAAAATGGGTTGAAGTTGTTTCTCTTAAGGAGGAAAAGAAGGAAAATGTTGCAAGTTTTATTCGAGTAAACATAATCTATCTCTTTGGCATTACTCGTTACATAATAACGGATAATGGAAAGCCATTAGATAATAGGTTGATGAACAAGGTTTGTGATCTCTTTGGCTTCAAGCAATGTAACTCTTTGATGTACAACGCTGCCGCCAATGGTCTAGCTGAGGCATTCAACAAAACTCTATGCAACTTGCTAAAGAAAGTCGTCTCCAAATCCAAACGAGATTGGAATGACCGTATGGAAGAAGCTCTATGGGCATATAGGATGACTCACCGCACGCCAACACAAGCGACTCCTTATTCACTCGTTTATGGAGTCGAAGTCGTCTTGCCACTTGAGCGTCAAATACCTTCATTACGACTGGTTATTCAAGAAGGGATCACTGATGAAGAAAATGCTCGACTTCGATTAGCAGAGTTGGAGGCTCTTGATGAGAAAAGGCTGGAAGCTCAACAGAGTCTTGAATATTATTAAGCTAGATTGTCTCGTGCCTTCAATAAAAGAGTTTGCCCAAGATCCTTTCAGGTAGGAGATCAAGTCCTTGCTATAAGAAGGCCCATTAATACTTCCCATAAACATGTAGGAAAGTTCACTTCAAAATGGTATGGTTCATATGTCGTGCAAGAAGCTTATTCAAGTGGGGCTTACAAGCTAGTTGATGTAGATGGCATGAGAATTGACCCTATCAATGACAAGTTTTTGAAGAAATATTATCCCTGAAGTTGCAATGCTCCTTGACGCATGAGCCTAAACTGCATGTTCCTACACTCCTGGCCCACATGAGTCTAAACTGTGTACGGTCCACAAAAAAAAAAAAAAGAGGTACGCTAGGTTGAAAACCTCGAAAGAGGCGGCCTAGGCAAAAGTTAGGACATAAAAAAAAGAAAAATCACCCATTCTGAACTACGGTATGACTTGATCCTATTCACAGAGGTATGTAGGCAGCTTAGAGTTTCATTCTGAGTTCAGCCGCATAAATTCAAAAGATACATAATCCCCCAATCGTTGTCCGAATGAAGTACGGCGAAATGTAATCCATCAATCGGCACTTGAAAATCGAGCTGAGATACCATTCTTCTGTTAAAATTTGGATCTCATTCAATTTAAAGGGGTGAGCCGCTATGGTAAATTAGTGTCTTCAATAAAATTATTAATCTCTTTTAGGAGGTCTCCAAGCATTTTCATTGAAGTCCGGGGATTCGCTATGCCTTCATGTTCGCCAAACCTTCAAGTTTTTTTTTACCCTTCACGACGTTTCAAATTCAGTGAGACGTGAACCCAAGATATTTGGTGAGAATTAAGCTCTTTAATTTCAATATTTGGTAATTAAAAAGTTCTTGAGATCTCGAGGCTTCCACATCAAGATACAAAATTTTGGTGAAGTCGCGCTAATTTAGAACTGTCGGCATATCAGGAACCAAAGTTGACTTCAAAATATTATCTGAAACTATCCTTAAGGCATTAAATTTTTCATTTTTTATATGTTTTAGATTTTGAAGTTTAGTTTCCAATGGAACAAACGGTTCGTGATTTCGACGTCCCTACATCAAGATCAATTTTTTTGGTGAAACTGCGCAAATCTGAAACTATCAAGTGTTATAATTTAAAGTTAGATTCAAAATAATATCTGGAACGATTCTAAAAGTATTTGATTCCGAATTTTGGATATGTCTTAGATATTGAAGACTAATTTTCATAAAACCAAGTCTTTTGTGATTTCGACGCTGCTACATCAAGATATAATTTTTTTGGTGAAACTGCGCAAATCTGAAATTATCAATGTGCCGGAAGTTAAAGTTAGATTCCAAATAATATCTGGAACTATTCTCAAAGTGTTTGATTCCAAATTTTGGATATGTCTTATATTTTGAAGTCTAGTTTTTATGAAATTAAATGGTTCATAATTTTGACTTTTATACACCAAGATATGAGTTTTTTGGTGAGACTGCGCAAATCTAAAATTTTCTACTTGGTGGAATCTAAAGTTGGTTCAAAATATTATCTGGATCGATTTTGAAGGTGTTTGATTCTATGTTTTGGATATATTTTAGATATTGAAATCTAATTTGTTAGAAATCAAATGGTTTGTTATTTGGACTCTCCCACAACAAGATATGAAACTTTTGTTACAAGCGCGCAAAGCTGAAAATTATGCGACTAAGATAAAAGTCGGACAATGTAAATCAAAATAAAAGTTGAAATATTTAATCCCTCCAAGTCTCCAAGTTGAAGTCTTCAATTCCGCCGGTATTCAAGTTTCAGTCATCAAATTCGTCGGTCTTAAAGTTGAAATATTTAAGCCCTCCAAGTCTCCAAGTTGAAATCTTCAATTCTGTCGATCTTCAAGTTGAAGTCTTCATATTAGCCACTCTTCAAGTTGAGATATTTAAGCCCTCTAAGTCTCCAAGTTGAAGTATTCAAGTCCGTCGGTCTTCAAGTTTCAGTCTTCAAATTCGCCGATCTTAAAGTTGAATTGTTTAAGCCCTCCAAATCTTCGAGTTGAAGTCTGCAAAGTCTGCCAAATCTTCAAAGTTTTCCAAGTGATCAAGTCGATGTTGTCTTCGAGTTAAAGCTTTATAATTTTCCAATCTTAAGGTGGACATATAAGTCCCTTTGCACCTTAAGTTGGCCTCTTCGTGGGTTTGTCCTTAAAAGGAAACTATAACTTTCCAATATTAAGGTGGACATATAAGTTCCTTTGCACCTTAAATTGGCCTCTTCATGGGTTTGTCCTTAAAAGGAAACTATAACTTTCAAATTTTAAGGTGGACATATAAGTCCCGTTGCACCTAAGTTGGCCTCTTCGTGGGTTTGTCCTTAAAAGGAACTATAACTTACCAATATTAAAGTGGACTTATGAGTTCCTTTTCACCTTAAGTTTGCCTCTCCGATAGTCGGGCCACATTGAGAGTAATATCTCTGGTAGTCGGGTCATATTGAGAGTAATCTCTCTGGTAGTCGGGCAACACTGAGAGTAATCTCTCTGGTAGTTGGGTCATTTTGAGAGTAATCTCTCTAGTAGTCGATCCACATTGAGAGTAATCTCTCTGATAGTCGGGTCATATTAAGAGTAATCTCTCTGGTAGTCAGGCAACATTGAGAGTAATCTCTCCGATAGTCGGGTCATTTTGAGAGTAATATCTCCGGTAGTCGAGGCACATTGAGAGTAATCTCTCCGGTAGTCGGGCCACATTGAGAGTAATCTCTTCGATAGTCGAGCCACATTGAGAGTAATCTCTCTGGTAGTCGGGCCACATTGAGAGTAATCTCTACGGTAGTCGAGACACATTGAGAGTAATCTCTCCGGTAGTCGAGCCACATTGAGAGTAATATCTTCGGTAGTCGAGCCACATTGAGAGTAATCTCTCTGATAGTCGGGCCATGAGAAGATCTCTCCAATATTCGGGCAGGGATGAGTACCCATCCTGTAACGACCCGGTCGGTCGTTTTTAGAATTTGTGATTGATCCCCTATTTACTGCTTCTCCCATGTTTATTTATTTTATTGGAACTTGTCGTAGCGTTGAGTGATGAAATCCGGGGTGATTTTGGGCACATAGTTCATAAATGTGGAATTTAGCTTTAGAAATCTGGCCGTAGCTAAAGTTGTGTGAAGACGGATCCGGAATGGAATTTCGTCGACTCCGTTATCTCCTTTGGGTGATTTCGGGGTAAAGAGCATGCTCGGAATGTGTTTTCGAGGTCGGTCGTGGATTTAGGCTTGAATTGGCGAAAGTTAGAATTTCGGCGATTTCGGTCGATAGGTGAGATTTTGATATTGGACTCGGAATGGATTTCCAAAAGCGAAAGCAGGTCCGTAACGTCGTTTATGACATGTGTGCAAAATTTGAGGTCATTCGGATGAGTTTAGACGTGTTTCGGTGTCGGATGTGAGTTCCAGAAATTTCCTAATCTCTTAGGCTTGGACATATGCATAATTGATGATTTTGATGTTATGAGATGTGTTTTTAAGGATCGACCAAGTTTGAACAAGGTACTAGGGTTAGTTGGTAGGTTTGGTTGATGTCCCGGGGGCCTCGGGGTTGTTTCGGATGCCCAACGGGTGAGTTTTGTGAAATTGAGAACAGCTTAACCATTCTGGTTCTGGTGTGTCGCACCTGCGATGGTATTTCTGCAGGTGTGGACACGCAGATGCGAAGGGGGAGCCGCAGGTGCGACCCCAGGCCATTAAAGGAATTCTCGCACCTACGAGGGTATTTTCGCAGGTGCGAAAAGGGTGTCGCATGTGCGACCCAAGGCCATTTAATGAATTTCTGCCCTGCGATTGGGTTTCCGCAGGTGCGGCACCGCTGGTGCGATCCCAGTGTCGCAGGTGCGAAAAGTCTGGGCAGTCTATACCAAAAATCCGAGGGTTTGAATTTCATATTCCAAAATCGATTGTGAGCTCGAAACTTGGCGATTTTCAGTGGGATTTGAAGAGGAGGATCATAGGTAACCTTTTCTAACCTTAATCCCTTTATATATCATTAATCTCTACCATTTTCCTAAATCTAATCAAGGAAATTTGATGAAAAACCATGAAAATGGGATGAAATCTTCCCAAGTAGAAATCTAAGGATTTAGGGAGATTTAGACGTCGGATTTTGTTGATTCTTGTTCGAGTGGGTTCATGAGCGAATGGGTGTTAGGGAAATATACCCGATTCCGAGACGTGGGACCGAGGAACTTTTTTTGGGCGAATTTCCTAATTTCTTGTATTAGCTTATAAATAATTAGCTATTTTGTTCCCTTGAAGTGATATTTACACCATGCAATCGATTTGAATAGATTTGGGCCATCCGGAGTCAGATACTCGTGGCAAGGGCTTGGTATTGAGTTGATTAGCGCAGTCCAGGTAAGTGGCTTGCCTAATTCTGTGTTGGGGACTCTCCCTTAGGTATTTTTATACTGATTTTGTTGTGTGGACACCGTGTACGCGAGGTGACGAGTGCGTACACAGGTCATTGTTGCTAAAATCATATTTTACTCCCATGAAATCGCTCATTCTCATTCATATATTACTGTTTCCTATCTTAATTGAGTAGATAGCCTAAGAGTAAGCATGCCTACCTGTTCTGACCTGATTTCCCTCTTATTCATTACTCGTCACATCATGCTTAGGTAGTTTTACTCTATCCTTATATGTTGTTCTTCCTGGATTGTTTACTTAAGCCATAATTGATATACGTCTGCCTTGCATATTTAAATTGGGACTACGGACCGAGATCCGGGAGTTTCCCCCTGTACTGAAATGCATATTTAAATTGGGACTACGGACAGAGATCTGAGAGCTTTCCCCCTGTACTGCATAGCATATTCAAATTGGGACTACGGACTGAGATCCGGAAGCTTTCCTCGTGTACTGCATTGCACATTTACTGTTGATATATATGTTGTGATGAGCCGAGGGCTCTCTTTATGTTATTAAATCTTTCCGTTTTCGTTGATCTTGGTTATCTATTTTTTTTTCACTATTTTAAATTGTATATTGACTTGTTTTACAAACTCAGTAGGGCCTCAACCTGACCTCGTCACTACTTGGCTGGGGTTAGGCTTGGCACTTACGGAGTACCGAATGTGGAGTACTCACGCCCTTTCCTGCGCATGTTTTCCTCATGTGCAAATCCAGGTACAGCACCCAGTATCGTGGCTAGGAGTCGTCTAGTAGCAGCCAGGAGACCGCGAGGTAATTCTGCCACGTCTGCAGAATCCTACGAGTCCCCTTCTACTATGGTATAGGCATAGCAGACTTGTATATTTTTCCACTATTTCATTGTATAGAGCTACATTTAGTACAGAACTTGTGACTATGGTGACATTCTAGGTTTTGGGAAGTAAAATTTATATGTTGAGCAGCTACGTTATATCTACTTGAGATTTTTTCTGTCTTTATTTTTATTGATTCTGTCATTTCTGCAAATTTTAGGCTTACCTAGTCATAAAGACTAGGTGTCATCACGATACCTTTCGGATGGTAAATTGGGTCGTGACAAGTTGGTATCAGAGCGTCTAGGTTCATATGAGTCACAAGTCACAAGCAGGTTTATTAGAGTCTCGCGGATTGGTGCGGAGACATCCGTATCTATCTTCGGGAGGCTATGTAACTGTTAAAAACAATAAATTTCTTTGGAATTCCTTATCGTGCTAGTTGATGTCATCAAGTTCTTAAACTATATTATATTCTTACTTGCAGATGGTTCATACCCGTACCGGACGTACTGATGACCAGGCACCCGAGCCCCCAATCAGAGCCACTAGAGGCAGGGGCTGGGGCAGGGGTCGAGCACGCGGTGCAGCCCGAGCACCGGCTAGAGCAGAGGTAAAGGAGCCCCCAGCAGCTACAGTTGGAGGGGCACATGAGGTCCCTACTGTTACTCCAGACCTCCAGGAGACATTGGCCCAATTCTTGAGTGCCTTTAGTACTCTGTCTTAGGCGGGTCTACTCCCGATAGCTCCAGCTACATCCCAGGTCGGAGGAGGGACACAGACTCTCGCGGCCCGTACTCCAGAGCAGAGATTTCATATTGGGCAGGTCTCAGAGTATATTCCTATGCCCCCAGCTGCTCCAGCTCAGCATGAGACTAGGATAAATGTTCCTGAAGGGAGCAACTTCGACTTGAGAGGTACAAGAAGTACCACCCACCTGAGTTAAGCGGACTAGCTTCTGATGACGCCCTGGGTTTTCTTGAGGGGTGTCATCGCATCCTCCGCACTATGGGTGTTGTGGAGACGAGTGGAGTTTCTTTCACTGCTTTCCAGCTGAGGGGAGCAGCTTATCAGTGGTGGCGTGATTTTGAGCTTAGTAGCCCGGACAAGGCAACTTCACTTACTTGGGCCCAATTTTCTGAGATGTTCTAACTTGAATTTGTCTCTCAGAGTTTCAGGGATGCTTGGCGTGCGGAGTTTGAGCAGCTACGTCAGGGTGCCATGACTATGTCAGAGTATGCAGTCCGTTTTAGCGATTTGGCTCACCATGCACCAGCTTTGTTTGTCACTGTCAGAGAGAGGGTTCGGCGCTTTATTGAGGGACTCCACCCCAGTATTCAGACCAGCATGGCCAGAGAGCTGGAGACCGATATTACTTACCAGTAGGCCGTGATTATTGCCCGGAGGATTGAGACTATGTTAGCCGGGGACATGGAGGAGAGAGAGACCAAGAGGTCTCGAGAGACTGGCCATTTTTCAGGAGCTTGTGCACCAGCAGTACACTATGGTAGGGGTTTCGTGAATCGCCCTGTTCATTCAGCTCTCCCAGAAGCCAGCGGTATTCTAGCTCCTCCTAGACCTCACGAGCCTTATTATGCACCACCAGTATCTCAGGTGCCTCCTGCTCGGGGTGCTATCACTGGCCAGCCCAGCAAGCCAGTTCAGAGTCAGCAGCGGCCATCACGTCCTCCGAGGGGTTGCTTTGAGTGTGGAGACCCTCATCACATGATCAGAGATTGCCCCAGAGCGAGGAGGGGTACACCACCTCAAACTTATCAGGGTGCACCCCCTCAGATTTATCAGGCTCCACGTCTTCCACTAGGTCCTCCAGCTATTCTTCCAGCCCCAGCTGCTACCCCACCACCTCAGGCAGCTCGAGGTGGAGGTCGGGGAGGTCGAGGTTGCCCTAGAGGGGGAGGCCAGGCCAGGTACTATGCTCTTCCGGCCCGGTCCGAGGCCATTGATTCAGATTCAGTCATTACATGTATTGTTACCATTTGTCATAGGGATGCATCGGTATTATTTGACCCAGGCTCTACATATTCATATGTGTCTTCCTATTTTGCTACGCATTTGGGGATAGCCCGGGATTCTTTGAGTTCCCCAGTTTATGTTTCTACTCCGGTGGGAGATTCTCTTGTTGTGGACCGCGTATATTGACTACTATCAGTGGTTTTGAGACCAAAGCTGATTTGCTACTACTCCGTATGGTAGATTTCGATGTTATATTGGGTATGGGTTGGCTGTCTCCCTATTATGCTATTCTTGATTGTCACGCCAAGACCGTGACGCTGGCTATGCCAGGATCTCTGAGGTTAGAGTGGAGAGGTTCCTTGGAGTGTACTCCCTGCTGAGTCATTTCTTTTCTTAAGGCTCAGCGGATGGTTGGGAAGGGGTGTGATGCATATTTGGCTTATGTGAGAGATGTTAGTACTGATACCCCTACAGTTGAGTCAGTTCCAGTTGTCAGGGACTATTCTGATGTATTTCCAGCTGATCTTCCGGGTATGCCACCCGATAGAGACATTGATTTCGGTATTGACTTATTGACGGGCACTCATCCCATTTCCATTTCTCCTTATCGCATGGCTCCTCTTGAGTTGAAGGAGTTGAAGGAGCAGTTACAGAAGTTTCTTGAGAAGGGATTCATCAGGCCCAGTGTATCACCTTGGGGCGCTCCGGTATTATTTGTGAAGAAAAAGGATGGCTCGATGCGTATGTGTATTGACTACCGGCAGCTGAATAAGGTGACAGTGAAGAACAGGTACCCATTGCCTCGCATTGATGATCTATTTGACCAGTTACAGGTAGCTAGGGTGTTCTCCAAGATTGATCTATGTTCCGGTTATCATCAGTTGAAGATTCGGGAACCGGATATCCTGAAAACTGTCTTTCGGACCAGATATGGCCACTATGAGTTCCTTGTTATGTCATTTGGGCTGACCAATGCCCCAACAACCTTCATGCACGTGATGCACAGCATATTTAGGCCTTATCTTGATACTTTCGTCATTGTGTTCATTGATGACATTCTGGTATATTCTAGGTCCCAGGAGGACCATGAGCAGCACTTGAGGACCGTGCTTCACACATTGAGGGAGAAGAAGTTGTATGCCAAGTTTTTTAAGTGTGAATTTTGGCTTGATTCTGTGGCATTCCTAGGCCACGTGGTGTCTTCGGATGGGATCAAGGTAGATCCGAAGAAGGTGGAGGCGGTTAGAGTTGGCCCAGACCGTCCTCATCTACTGAGATCCATAGTTTCCTCGGTTTGGCTAGGTATTATCGCCGTTTTGTGGAGGGATTTTCATCCATCTCAGCGCCTATGAACAGACTGACCCAGAAGGGTGCATCTTTTATATGGACTGAGGAGTGTGAGGAGAGCTTTCAGAAGCTCAAGACAGCCTTGACTACGTCTCCTATGTTGGTTTTGCCTACCGGTTCAGGGTCCTATACAGTTTATTGTGATGCTTCGAGGATTGGCTTGGGAGCGGTGTTGATGCAGGACGGTAGGGTAATTGCCTACGCGTCCAGACAGTTGAAGGTCCATGAGAAAAACTACCCAGTTCATGATCTCGAGTTGGCAGCGATTGTTCACGCCCTGAAGATATGGCATCATTATTTATATGGTGTTCCCTGTGAGATATTCACGGATCACCGGAGTTTGCAGCACATATTCAGGCAGAAGGATCTAAATTTGCGCCAGCGTAGGTGGTTGGAGTTGCTAAAGGACTATGACATCACCATATTATACCACCCGGATGTGGTGGCCGACGCCTTGAGTCGCCGGGCGGAGAGTTTGGGGAGTTTGGCATACCTTCGTGCAGCTGAGAGGCCTCTAGCCTTAGATGTTCAGTCCTTAGCCAGTCAGTTCGTGAGGTTGAATCTTTCTGAGCCTTTCCGGGTATTAGCTTGTGTGGTTGCTCGATCTTCCCTTCATGACCGTATCAGAGAGCGCCAGTATGATGATCCCCACCTGTTGGTTCTTCAGGATAGAGTCCGGCGGGGTGATGGCAGGGATGTGACTATAGGATATGACGGGGTGATGAGGATGCAAGGCCGTATATGTGTGCCCAAGGTGGATGGGCTTCGGGAGTTGATTCTTGAGGAGGCCCATAGTTCGCGGTATTCCATCCATCCGGGTACCGCGAAGATGTACCAGGATCTGAGACAGCACTATTGGTGGTGAAGGATGAAGAAGGATATAACAGAGTTTGTAGCCAAGTGTCTCAACCGTCAACAATTCAAATGTGAGCATCAGAGACCGGGAGGGTTACTTCAGCAGATTGAGCTTCCAG